>APFE030731056.1:0-85926 GCA_000404065.3 Pinus taeda
ATCTGATTGTTCATCTTGCCCTGATGATGAATCACACTAGTTGGTTCGAAACACGTCAGCCTCATTCTACCAATGTGATTTCTTCCAAAAATGTTCAAATAATCAAAATATAAATCACAAAGACTTGAGTTTAATTAACACTACTATATATTTAATATGTATAATTAATATCAAAATTTATAACTATTTAGTAACCTCATTTATTTCTTTTATTCATTTCTTTTATTCGATATAATAACATCAAAGAAAAAACACATATCATTTTTTGTTTTTTATTCGATGTACATAACATGAAAAGGGAACATGCCAATGAAGCATATTTAATTTTCTTTTATTTAATGTATATAAATTGAGAAAAAGGGCCTACCTTATAGATATTTTGTTTTGGAAATGACAAAAGTGAGCATATAACTTAAGGAGACTTATTTGTCTTTTATTCAATGTAGAATATGAAAAGAAAAATATACCACTTAAGGATATTTATTTTCCTTTTATTCGATGCATATAATATTGAAAAGGGAACCTGCATTATGGATACTTATTTTTATAGCAAAATGACAATATTATGTCTCTATTTGAAATGAAAAATTAGATTTTTTTTTTTTTAAATAAGGGCAGTTGACATGACATGGTATGAAAACAAAACTCATGTGTTTCTATCAATAAGTATAAAGATAAATATTACGTACTTCGTAGTAATTAAATAATAAAGATAAATATTATGCATTGAGTAATCTATATTGTTGTTGTAATGTGGTTTATTGGATTTGAAAATTAATAACTATAACGAATAACATTATACACCTTCTAACAAATAAACGATGTTGTTATTGGAATGGCAAATTCTGGATCGAAAGATATTTTTGGATTCAAGGGTATGTATCCAAACAATAATGCATATTGTTAATGCAATGCAAAAAAAATATTTTTATATTATGGGCATGAGTATCTAATAATTTTGAAAATGACGGAGACAAAATTCATTATCATATACCCTATATTAATATATATATAATAATATATAATATATATATAATATAAATTTTATTTATTTTTTCTTTTAATATTTAATAACTTCAATAGAATACAATATGTACAATTTAGAGAATTTAAGAAAATTAGAAAGAAAGAAACACATATAAAAGTAGAGAAGTTGGTGAGATTTGAACATTGTCTCAATGTAGCATACAATATGTACAATTTAGAGAATTCAAGAAAATTAGAAGGAAAGAAACACATACAAAAGTAAAGAAGTTGGTGAGATTTGAGCATTGTCTCAATGAAGCGCCAACTTTCTAGTGGTAGAATTGTTATTACGTTTATTAGGCAGGAAAGATGAAGATGAATAATAATGATGTTTGTTGGAGGAAAAATAAGAAATATGATGATAATGAGGTGGTGGTGGATGTAGTGTGCATGTGCCTATGTTTATTATCAAGATGTTGTTTTTTCCATTTCACATCTATCAAGGTCATTCACATAGCAATTGATTCCATATAAATTGAAGGTGTGCATTATTTTCTTTCTTTACATGTAAAGTCATTCAATACAAAGTAAAATGGTTAGCATCCCACCCTAACTCCTAAGTTAACATATAGGTTGTTGCTTAATTTGGTCATTCCTATTAAATAAGGCCCATTATGTATTGAAGTGTGTAATCAACAAATGTATGGTGCCCTTACTAAAGAAGGTCAACTAGTTAGTTGTTGTAGCCTCATTAATGAAGGTCCACTAGATGTTAGTTTTTGGTAAGTGAAAAATTATTTCTATTGGTAGAAGCTATGTAATAAGATATCAACTTATTATTATTGTATTGGTGTTATTCTCAAATAGAGGTCATCCCCTTAAAAAGGAAAGTGAAAATTGTTTCATATTCAAAATATAAATAAGGTTTGATTATCATTCTTATCTCAATACTTTAGTTTTATTGTATTTTCTTTTCATAGTTACATTTTATTTATATTGCTTTGAGTTTTCTATTTCAACTATTGAGGAACACTACAATTAGTATCAAAGTGCTTTATTTTGCTAGCATATACCTGACATATTAAAAATGTTTTATAGGCTAGAGACATGTTCCAAGGACTTTAAAACAAAACAATAAATCAGCTAAGGACATAAAACTACTCGTGGGAAAGCATACCTATAAGGAATACAAGTGGAGTCGCCTAATTACACATCCCTGCACACCTTTGTTGGTGTCCCTTCAAGTAGTACCACATCATATAAAATCTACCTATATGTTAAATCTTCCACATATGTTTGGGCATATCGAAACCCCCCAAGTTCACCAAAACCTCTCCTTATGTAAGCCTCATGATATTTTGTTGTTATGGTACATTGAGAACATCACTTGAGGAGACCAATCTTATGTACTAGGGAAATAGGTACTACAAATAAGAGTATGAGTTATCCTCCACAGTTGGTGCTATGAAAGATTCAATTGAGTACTATTGTTAGAAACCCCCAAATATATTAGAGTGATATAGTGATTGACACTCCTTTGTTTGTAGGACCCTAAAAACCTAGCCTCTACAAAACATGCAACGAAAAAGCCAATTTTGTTGGAATATCAAGAATTTGTAAATTATGTCATCACAATATTAATTAGACAAAATTAATAGTCTAGTAATACTCAAAAAAAGGTTTGGGGCTAGCCAACCCCATTATGGGATACCTATCTCAAAAGAATCTTATGCAATACTAACAACATTGGTTTAACTCTCAAATAACCTTTTTTTTGTGGGCCTGTCAATGCAATTCTTTGAGACCTCTCTTAAAAGGCTCCTCTCATGATATTAATCACATTAACGTAACTCTTGGATAAATTCTTTGGTGGTCCTCATGGTCCTATGACCTGAACTTGCAACATGTCAGATATCAAGGAGATAAAGAAACAATCTAGGCCCTTCCCTAAATGAAGGACCAACTTCAAACCCACGAGTAATTCAATGGGTAACTCTCACATTGTTTTCATAGACACGACAAGTTCAAGGGTAAGCATGATGATGATGAACATTCCTCTCACGATTACTTTCATAAGGGTAAACATGTTGATTATGAATATTTCATGGGTGACAATTATGATAATGACAATTGCTTTCCTAATTGTTCCTACAATGTGCTACCTTCATTAACTAAGGTTGATTTAAGGAATTTTGATGGGTTCGATACAACAAGTTGGGTTGACCAAAAGGAACACTACTTTTCCCCACATGCTATAGAGGATGATCCATTGAAACTCAATTGGGATTCCTATATTTGGATGAAGAATGTTGCTAGTTGTGGTAACATATGAAAGTCTCATAAGATATATTGCATGGAAATAGTTTGCGAAAGACCTTTTTTGTCACCTTGTAAGGATACTAATTTTGTGAGACAACTTACCACATTACATGAAATAGGGCATAGTATAAGAATATATTGATGCTTTTGAGTGCTTGGTAATTAGAACTAAAAACTTCATTGCTGGTTTTTTCGAGCAATATTTTATCAATGGTCTTAAGGAGAAAATAAAAGGCCATGTTGAGATGAATCACCCAACTACTTGGTTGGAGACCTCTTAGCTCATTCATCATCTAGAAATTGTCATGTCCAATCTAAATTCCCAAGCATTGATCCAAGCTAATATAAAATGTTGTAGCTCCTCCACAACCTACTCCATCCTTCAAGTTCCACAAGCTAACATGAGCTGAAATAATGGAATGTAAACTCAAGAGTCTTTGCTACCACTATGATGACAAATATTTCCTAGGGCATAAATGTAAGGAGAATAAATTATTTATGGTCATCTCTAAAGACATTTTTTATGATGAATCTAATGTGGTGCCTCTAGAGGAAATCGCTTCCCATGTGGAGGATGTTCTCATTCCAAACTAACATGGTGAAGAACCCTAAATCTCTCTTCATGCCTTGACCTGCATTTCTTTTCCTCAAACATTACAATCATTTGACTATTTTTGTCCCTAAGGAAAACACCTCACAAAAAACCCTCAAAGTACTTCCCCATGATATATGGATGGCAAGCAGGGTAAATCATTGGACCTTATTACAAAGTCTAACCTTGAGGGGATCAAGACAAACCTTTCATATGAACTACCCAAAATTCAACTCTTCACTAAACATACTCTCCATTCTAACTATCACCAAATTGGAATGAAGGAAGTTGATATTCTTAAAATTGATTTACGCACGCTTGAAGGTTATTATCAGTTGTCTTTTGGGCTCTGTAATGCGCCCTCCACTTTTCATAGTGTATGAATAAATTCTTTCAACTCAATTTGTGCCATTTTCTTCTTGTTTTCTTTGATAATATCTTAGTATACAACAAAAATTGGAAGATGCATGTGGTCCAAATGAAATAGGTCTTCCAAGTCCTCTACAATCACCAAATATTAATAAAAATAAATAAATGTGCCTTTAGCGGCTCAAAATTTGTATATCTGGGGTACATTGTAACTTGGGAGCGAGTGCATGTTGATACTAAGCAAATTGAGGAGATGAAAGATTGGCGTCACTTGAAAGCTCTCAAAAGTTTGTGGGGCTTCCTTGCCTCACTAGTTACTACCAGAAGTTTTTAAAAAACTATGGTAAAATTGTTTAGTTCCCCTTACCACCATTGTTGAAGAAAAATGCCTTTAGATGTAATAACACTCTCAAATAGAAAATTTAGCCTTTAAAAGAAGATAGGCCTACTACTCTTATCATATCCATGCTTGACTTTACTAATACTTTTATCCTGGAATGTGATGCTTCCGACGAAGGCATTGTGGTAGTGTTAATGCAAGAGGGATTCCCTTTGGCCTTCATCAGTGGGCAATTGTGTGATAGAAACTTGGGAAACTCCACACATGAAAATGAAATGATAGCTATTTTTTATGCAATTGTTATGTTGTGTCCTTACCTAATGTGGTGTTGTTTCAAGATTAAAACAAACCATTGCAATTTGAAATATTTCTTGGAATATAGAATATTCTCCCTACAATGGCATAAGTGGATCACTAAAATGTTATGCTATGATTATGAGATCATCTACAAGAAGAGCAAGGAATGCATGATTGTGGTTTATGCTCTTTCTAGATAGCATGAAAAGGAAGTCTCCTTATTTGCTTTATCTTTGCCAATCTCAATTGGATGGCGCAAATTATCCACTAGCTACAAGCCACCCCACCTCTGCATCCATGCTACAATTGGTAGAATGATGCATTGCACTATAAAGGGTGTAATTTTTTTTTGTCTAGAATTCAACATTAAATCAAGCATGTTAGTTGAATTACATTTCTCATTAACAATGAAACACTCAAGGTTTCAAAAAGCATATTAACATATTAGGCATTTCTTCTTTTAGGAAGGCATGAAAAAATGCATCCACACTTTTGTGGCAAAATGTGACATAGTAATAGTGGGAGGGGAAGACAATGAATCCTCTATGCATATTACAACCTTTACCAACTCCTACCACAATGTGGTCTAACATTTCCATGGATTTCATTGTGGAGATACCAAAAGCATAAAATAATTTTAATCAATCATAATGGGAGTTGATATGCTCATTTTTGTGCCTCACAACACTCCTTCAAAGCCTCCACAATAGCATAAGTATTCATGGCAATATTTTTAAACTCCATAATTAGCTTACTTCAACTTGATACATAGCCATCCTACATTCACTAGAAATTTCTAGCAAGAGTTGTTTAATCTTCAAGGAACCTAATCACACCTCAACATAACATATCACTCCCAAATAGATGGTCAACAAAAGCAATCAACAAAAATCTGGAAACTTAATTACACTGCATTTCCTTGGAAAGATAGACCAATGGGTTCAATGGTCACCCTTAGAAGAATAGGGCTACAATACCACCTATCATAGTGCTACCAAAATGACCCCCTTTGTGGTAGCTATAGACAAAATCCCCCGTCAATGATCACCTACTTACCAAGTCTATCAAACGTTCAAAAGGTGGATAAAACCTTGATGGCTTGAGCTAACGTTCTTCATAAACTTAAGGATAATTTGGTGTTAGCCTAGAACAAAATGAAGCAACAAGAAAATCAACACCAAGTGCCACTTTGAAGAAGCAAATTAGGTGTACCTTCATCTTCAAACCTATAAGCAGATATCATTCAAGGAGAAGAGAGTCATTAGAATTTAGAACCTAATTTTTATGTAGCTTATTCTATACTCAAATATATTGGCCTTGTTGCTTACAAGTAAGCCCTTCCAACCCACTCTAAGATACACCTAATATTTCATGTGTCTTGCTTGAAGATAGTGGTTGAGAAAAATTGTGAAGTTCAAGCCATCCTCCCAATAACAAATAAAGAGGGTTTCACATGGTTGTAGTCGGAGGCAGTTTTAGATGAAAGAGAGCATCATTTGCGCAAGTGCACTATCCAAAATGCCTTGATCCAATGGAAAGATACAAAACCTAAAGAAGGCACATGGGAACCAACCATAATCCTCCAACAATTTCCTCATATCCAACCTTTTGGACAAAGATGCTTTGCAAAGGGAGAGCGCATGTTAGGGTCACACCCTTGCTCCCTTAGTTAACAAAAAGATTGTCACTTAATTATTGTGGTGCTCTATTCAATAAGTTCCTTTATATAGCTAGAGTGTGTAAGAAGGTTCACTAGTTAATTGTTATAGCCTCATTAATGAAGACCCACTAAATGGTTGGGGTTTTGATAAGTTACAAATTAATTATAGTAACAGAAGTTATGTAATAATGTACCAAGTAATTAGTATTATATTGGAACTCTACTCAATTGGGAGTTTCTCTCCAAGATGGAAGTGAACATTACGTCTTATTCAAAACATTAATAAAAACTTGTTTATTATCATTGTTTCAATACTTTGAGTTTGTTATATTTACTTTCAATAGTTTCACTTTTGTTTATATTTCTTTGAGTTTTATGTTTCAACTACTAACTAACCTGACAAAAACAAAGCTTAATATTTACATATATTTTCTATCACCTTCTCGGAAAACAAGCACGAGGGAAAACTTAAACACGAACAATAATTTGTATCTTTTATTCATTGCATTCCAACGAATCTTGGGCACCAAAAAGTAGAATTAATGTTCAAATTTGCGAATGTATTCTTCGATATTATTATAATTAACTAACTAGTTTATGATAAAATGTGTCTTATATACCTCAATTGTTAGGTCCCTATACTACTAGTGTAACCCCTTATTGTTATTAGTACAACCCACTTATTATATTGATGTACCCACATAGTGCCCATATTGTTACTATTGTGCCCCATAAAAGCCCGCTATTGTTATTATTGTGCCCCATAGAAGCCCACTATTGTTATTATTGTGCCCTTACATTATTATTGTTATGTCGACTCTGATTAATGTTTATGACCCTTAGACTCCTATATATAAGAAAGGAGGTCTTTTCATTTGTATCATCCAAGAATGTTCATTTATGTAAATGTAAAGGAGGTTGCCCCCTCGAAGAAGCTGAATTCTAAGGCGTTGATCTATATTTTATATCTTTTCTTGAGCTGGTTTCATAACATTTGGTATCAGAGCTTTGGATTCTAGGGTTTTGCTGCTCCAAACGGGTCATCGTGGAATTTTTGCTATAACTTTTTTCTGCAATGTTTTAGAAGCTAAACAAAAAACCCATTTGAGAAGACATCGCGCTGAAGCTCGGGTCCGAATTTTAGAGCTTTTTACGCTATATTTGCGGAGATATGATCTGAGGAAGTTGGTCTTTTTGTAGACTCCTGAATTACATTCCAAACAGGGGACTTGGGGAAAATCGTCATAACTTTCTCTCTGAGCATCGATTCAAATTTCGTAAGAAGGTATAGAAAGAGGACAAACTGTAGTTTCTTGTATATATTTTTCAGAGCCAAAGGTCGAAACAGTGACTCGTGGCACGCCGTACAAGTTCACTCTACTGAACTAGTCTATAAGCAGGTCACTGTGAGAGATTTTGCATAACTCTTCCTTCGAGAATCCAATTTGGATCAGACTAGTGGCATTGGAAAGAGAACACAGAGGGCTACTGCAGGTCACAATTTCAAAACTTAAAGATCCGAAAGTATAGAGTTATAGTCGTTTCAAAATCGAGCTCCTAAAATCAAGAAAAAACAAGATGAGGAAGTTTGATGGCAAGGATCCGGTAAATTGGATACTTCAGATGGAGCAATATTTTGATCTACATGGTGTATCAGTGTTACAAAAGGTATGTATTGCATCTTCATATTTAGAACCAGATCAATTTTTATGGTATGAAAGGCTTTGTTCTCGTAAACATCTTGTTACGTGGTCAATTTTCACGGAGGAAATGGTAGCACATTATGAGGATACAAAGAGCAACACATTCTTTAGAGCAACACCACAACAATTGGATAGAGTAAAAGGGCTTTGTGACATAGTGGAAAGCAAAATGATAGAAACCAGGAAGCATACCTCTCACAACTATAAAGATGGAAGTGTTGTTTCTCCTAGCCTTCCACAACCTACAAGGGTTACACCACAACAATTGGAAGAAAAAAGAGAAAAAGGGCTTGTTACAATTGTGATAGCAAATGCACTAAAGGTCATAAGTGTGCTGAGAAGAAATTATTTTACATAGAATATGAAGAGGAGGAAGAAAAGGATCAAGAAACATCAAAAGAAGAGGATATATGCCAGGACCCACCCCGAGAAAGAAGAAATGAATCAGACCCATATCTTGTAAAGCATTGGCAAGAATTACCACTCCTCAAACTCTCAAGATAGAAGGACATATCAAGAAGAAAAGGGTGCAAGAAGTGAAAGATCACATCGAGAAGGAAGAAATGAATCCAACCATATCTTGTAATTCATTGGTCAAAATTACCACTCCTCAAACTATAAAGATAGAAGGACATATCAAGAAGAAAAATGTTCAAGAAGTGAAAGATCACATCGAGCATCAAGAAATGAGTCTGACCATATCTTGTAAAGGATTGGAAGAAATTACCACTCCCCAAACTCTAGAGATAAAAGGACATATCAAGAAGAAAAAGGTTCAAGTAGTGAAAGATCACATTAAGCATCAACAACAAGTTCTCCAACTTTTAAAGGATAACGCCACTTCGGTGAAAAATCAAACGAAACAACAGGTAGATCAACATCATAATGAAAAATGTTTTGATGTAGGTGATTGGGTATTTTTACTGCTACATCTCAAGTAAGATATTTATGAGAAGTAAATGTTTGCAATACTACATGCAATTAAAAAATGGCGACCTTACCGAATGGGAAGACTCTTCAAGGATGAGGATGTGGAAGCAGTTTTTTGTGCTATTTCTATTATCCAACCAGATTGGATAAACAAAGAAAGGGATGAATGGAAGAAGGACGAAGAAGTATGGCCACTTATTCCAAAGTTGCAAAAGATCCCAATTCAAACAATATTGCCAGAAATTGAAGAGGAAGGGGAAACCATATTGGAACTTGCAGCAGTCATAGAAACAAGAACCCGACAGCTATGAAATTGATCAATTTCAGAGTATCTGATCAAGTGGAAGAATTTACCCACTGAAGATTCCACATGGGAGGACAATAATTTTATACAAAAGCATCAAGAACTACTAAAGCATTGAGGACAACACTTATTGAAGGAGAGGGGCACGTTAGGCCTCTATACTACTAGTGTAACCCCTTATTGTTATTAGTACAACCCACTTATTATATTGATGTACCCATGCAGTGCCCATATTGTTACTATTGTGCCCCATAGAAGCCCACTATTGTTATTATTGTGCCCTTACATTATTATTGTTATGTAGGCTCTGATTATGTTATAATCCCCTTTAGACTCCTATATACAGAGAGGAGGTCTTTTCATTTGAATCATCCAAGAATTGTTCATTTATGTAATGTAAAGGAGGTTGCCCCCTCGAAGAGGCTGAATTCTAAGGCATTGATCTATCTTTTCTATCTTTCTTGAAGCTGGTTTCATAACAAACTCACATTTTATTTTTTATTTTTTATGAGTTTCTCGGCCCAGGGCCTCCATTGTAACAACTATTCTTCTCGAATATCTATATGTATGTATATATATATATATATATATATATATATATATATATATATATATATTCTGCTTTATTAGAATTTGTTGTAGTGGCTACAACCACCCTCCAAAATTTTCCTTCGCTTCGTTTTGGAGCCTCCTCCTCGAAATCATCGTAACTATCCTACACTAATTATGTACTTGTACTTATTTGAGTTCAGCTGTCATTTCAATGCTTGTGTACAACTCACTTGTCTTGTATTTCAACCACAAAAACACCCAACACTTGGTCCACATCCAGTCAACCAGCTGTCAGACAAAATTGCACAAATTTGGAGAGAAACTTGTCTTCCTCCCCAGAAATGCATAGAGTATCCTAGTAACTACCCTGCAATCATAAATTGTGCAGGGAAGGCTAGGCAACCTTGATCTGGAAATTGTGTAGAGAAGGCAAGCTGAAACTGCTCTGGAAATTTCATAGTTTTAGCTAGTTGTATTGCCTCTAGGAATTGCGGAGAAACTGACCCAACTGTAATGTCTTCTAGAAATGTGAAGAGCAGCCAGACTAGTTGTATTGTTCTCTAGAATTGCACAAAAATTGGCCAAATGCATGATCTAGGTTGATATTGGTGGCTAACCATCTATTCGACTTGGAACCCACCATTGTTTCTTTCAGTTTTTCAGTTTCCTTATTTGTAGCACAATTTACTATTTTTGGTAGTTTTTCGGGTCTTGAACTTCCAGAGCCATTTTGAGGCCATAAACAACATTTTTTGGGAAAACCGGGAACAATATGGGCCATAGATTAATGTAGCTCACTCAAAAGTTGTAGTCCTCAGATAGATATTTCTAACGAGGTATTTTGCGCATCAAATGGAGATCATATGCCAAAGTTACGACCTAAGGAAGTTGACGTACCAATTTACCCAAAACAGGGCCCATAGTTTGGCGCTTCATCTCCTAGGGTCAGGTTTTTGGATGTTTAGGGCTTTCCATTGTTTCCCAACAATAAATAGGCCTTTGAGCCTCAGTGTAACACAGTTCAGAGGCATGTAGGTGCTACATTTCTTCTCAGAGATAAGCTACCATTGCCTGAGCTAGCCTTATTTCCATTCTATCTGTGAGCATATTTCAGTATTTGATATTAATGAAATGAAGTGTTATTTCTACTACATCTTTGTATTTATGGTTATATCTGTAATTTGTTGTGTTCTTTTTTAAATCTATATCAATGGTATCAGAGTGGTCTGCTCTTTCTCTATTTTTCTTTGCTTGTCCCCAACGAGGTCAGGATATAAGGAGTTAGGGCTTGAACTGGTCGAACCTTTGCAAGGCCAGCCTCAAAAATCCCGACGTCCTCCCATGACGAATGAAAAGAAAGATAAGGGGGCAGGAGATCCTATAAAAATCTTGCTCGAAGAAGCCCTCAAATGACAAAGGAATGTGATGATGGACATCTTTGCCCAGATCCTTTAGTGGCTACCCAAGGGCGACACATCTACTTACGATAGCTACTCTGGAAGTGCCACACCCTTTAAGGTACAAGTTAACTTTGACATTCCCATATTTGAGGGTCAGGTAGATGTAGACGTTGTAGATAAATGGTTAAATCTGCTAGAAGGATATATTTCCACTCATGATTTTTTCAGTTAGGAAAATATCACTTTCACACTTCTCAAAGCAGCCCCACACGTCAAGGACTGATGGGAAACCTACTATGAGCAGAAGGATGAAAGTCCAAACTCATTGTTTTCAGCTGCATCCACTTGGAACTCATTCCAGGATGCCATCAAGGAGTGGTACTACCCTATCGGGAGCTATGAGGATAAATACATCAAGTGGACAACACTACAACAAGGGAGGGCCCAAGATGTACCAGAGTTTACCAATGTTTTTCATACCCTTCACACGAAGTTGGGTATCAAGGATTCTGAGAAGCATTTGGTTCTCAAGTACCGTGACTGCCTACATAGGTATATCTAGGATGAGATGGAGTTCCTAGAAATCTCTTCACTCGGCACGACATCTCGATATGCTATCAAGATTGATCAAAATTTTAAACAGAAGAAGTGAGACTTTGGATCTATGAATCTGAAGCATGGGAAAGGTGGCCCCAAATTGTAGAAAAAAGGACAAATCCAAGGCAGGGTGGCCTAGGAAAACTCACCAAAGCTGCAAGTAGAGAACAACATTGCAAAGCTAAAGAAGGACATGGGAAAGTGGTGTGAGTTCCATAAGAGCTCCACTCACAACACAAGTGAGTGTTAGGCCAAGCAATCATTGGTGGCTAAGTTAAAGGCTTCAAAATGAGATGCATGTTCTGACTCTAAGTTAGAACCTGATAAGGGGAATGGCAAAGGGAAGTAAATTATCAATGTGGAGCCTAGTGCCACTATTTCCACCACAAAGATCCAGAAGGAGGAATCCGAAGATCCATAGGAGGAGGAGCATCTCTTCCACTGCTAGATGTGGGTAAAGGGTTCCCGCTATAGTTCATTATCGACAGCAGGAGCTAAAAGAACTTCATTTCATCAGAGGTCATGAAATGACTGGGCTTACCAACCACAACACATCCACAACAGTACACCATCGGGTGGCTTCACCAAGGACGAGATCTTCGTGTGAGCCAGTAGTGCTGCCTTCCATACAACATGAAGCCCTTCACGGATGAGGTATTATGTGACATTGATCCCCTTGATGTTTGTGATGTATTATTAGGCCAACCATACTGATGGAAGTGATGTGTTTTGTATGAGTCAAGGCTTCATGCTGTTATTGTTACTTCGGGAAATAAGTTGTACAGGATACCAGAGGTAGCATTGCCTATCGCCATCTCTTTGGTTACTGCAAAACAATGTAGTAAGCTCATTTTCAAAACCGAAAAATTTGTTTTCCTGATGATACGAGCTTAGGGAAAGAAGAAGACGATGGCCACGACTTCTAGACATGGCCCCTCCACACGACAACAATAGATGGACAAGGTCGTGGAGGAGTATGAGGACATATTCACCTCCCCCATGGGGGTGCCTTTGCACTGTCAGGTCAAGCACTCCATCGATTTGACCCCAGGTGTGCCGTTTCCCAATGGAACAATATATCGGTGCTCCATTCTAGAGAACGACTAAATTAAGAGGTAGATTTAGGAGCTGATGCAGAAAGGTCATATCTGGTCGAGTTCATCACCCTATGGGAGCTCGATCATGTTGGTACAAAAGAAGGATGGGACTTGGAGACTCTGTATTGACTATCGGGCACTGAATAAGATCATTGTTCAGAATAGGTACCTGATCCCACAGATTGATGACCTTCTGGACCAACTAAAGTGGGAAAAATATTTCAACAAGATCGATTTGAAATTAGGATATCACCAGGTGCCAGTCGAACCCTCCGATGTGTGGAAGACTACCTTCAAAGCCAAAGAGGGCCTTTTCGAATGGTTGGTTATGCTTTTCAGGTTGATGAATTCTCTTGCAACCTTCATGACGCTAATGGATAACATCTTGCGTCCATTCACCAACTCATTTGTAGTGGTATACTTGGATGACATCCTGATCTTCAACCTCAGTTGGGAAGAGCACCTCCACCACATCTGACAGGTTCTCCAAACTCTGCGGCAACACAAGCTATGTAATAATTTGGAGAAATTAACTTTTGGCATGACACAGGTTCAGTATCTAGGATACATTATTGATGAACAGGTGGTGCATGTGGATCTAGCCAAAATCCAAGTCATTCGAGATTGGCCAACCCCAACCACTCTCACAAAGCTCCGCAGCTTTCTGGGTCTTGCCAATTTCTACCGCAGGTTTGTGTTGGGATTCTCTCATATCACTTGGCCCTTGAGTCAAGTCACCAAGGGAGGAGCGAAATAAAAATTATTTTGGTCTAAATCTCAACAAAAGGCATTCACAGAGTTGAAACATCGCCTCTACTCTGCACCAGCTCTCACATTAATAGACTTGCAACAACCATTTGAGATGGAGATAGATGCCTCTGACTATGCTATTGGGGCAGTCCTTACTCAATAGGGGCATTCAATGGCATATCATAGTGAGACACTTTCAGATACAGAGCATAAGTATCCCACTTATGATAAAGATATGTATTCCAATATGCAGGCCTGCTGCCAATGGAAGCATTACATTTTGGGGAAGGAAATGATCATCCACACAGACCACCAGCCCCTACAGTTCATACAAACGCAAGGGAATTTGTAGAATTATCGCCATTAGAAGTGGTCCACATACCTGCAACAATTCCATTTTAATATCAAGTATAAGAAGGGCAACACCAATAATGTTTTAGATTACCTCAGCTGACCACTGATCATTGTGTTAACAACCGTGCTCAACTCTTATGGGCACGATACTTTTGATTGGCCACTTCTCTATAAAAGAGACCCTGAATTTTTCCACACATACCAAATGCTCTAGGAGGGTCAGAAAGTTCTAGATTTTCACCTCTAGGATGCCCTATTATTCCACCCGAGACACCTTTGTGTTCCTTCAAGTAAGCATGCCAAAATGATTTGGGAAGAACACTACAGTTGGGTTGCTGGGGATTTTGAGGTTGAGAAAATGGTGGCAGTATTGTAGAAGTATTTCTATTGGCCGAATCTTTGACAAGATGTCGGGAAGTACATTAGATCTTTCATTACCTATGCCATTGCCAAATCATTCATCAAGAAGAAAGGCCTTTATACTCTACTGCATACCCCTAGTTGACCTTGGGAATCCATCTCCATGGACTACATGTTGGGCCTTCCTTATACTAAGCATGGAAATGACTATGTTTTTGTTGTCATTGACAGATTCTCGAAGATGGCCATTATGGTGGCTTGCAAGAAAAATATCACAAAAGAAGCCACTACTAAAATCTTCTTTGAACGAGTGTGGGTACACTTTGGGATCCCAAAGTCTATCATCTCATATCGGGACAATAGGTTCCTTAGTAAATTTTGGTCCAGTCTTTGGTCGATGCTGGACACCAAGCTCGCTAAGTCCATAGTGTTCCATCCCTAAACTGATGGCCAGATAGAGGTCGTCAATAGGATGATCGTACACATTCTGCGCATGTACAACTCAAAGCATCCACACACATGGGATGAGAGCCTCCCCTATGCCTAGCATAACTATAATCAGGCTCTCCACAGCTTGACTGGCCACAACCCTTTTTAGGTGGGCTTGGGATTCCAACCACTATGTCCCATTGATGTGGCCATGCCATTTGCAGCTACTCATGCAGATTCGGCTCATGTCCAATTTGAAACCGATAAGGAAAAAATTTCATTGAGCACATCCAACATATCTTCCAGTACGTCCATGAAATTTTGGAGAAATAAAATGCCAAGTACAAGCAATGACATGATCAACATCGAGTGCCACACAAGTCTCAGGTGGGTGACAAAGTCTGGTTGCATTTGCAAAAGGATCGCCTTATCGGAGCTTATCAAAAGCTCATACCACTCCGATATGGTCCTTAAACCATTACCAAGGCTGTGGGAGACAATTCATTTGAGCTCAACATTCTCCCATTCCTTGGCTTGCACCTAGTGTTCAATGTGGATCACCTTCGACCATACTTCCCACCATTGTTAGACACATCTGACATTGTAGAACAACTCACACCTACAGAGTTAAATCCAGATTGCATGGAACAAGCCACAACTAATTGGATCATGGATATGCAAATCAAGAACACTCAAAGAAAAAGATGGAACTATATCGAGTTGTCAAATTAGGCCAACTCCTTCGCTAGGGCAAGTGGCTCACTATGGACCAAGTTCATTAGAAGATTCCTCATCTCATGGAGGAACTCAACGTAATGGGGACCATTGCTTCCTAAGGGGGGAGGAATGATCCAGGCAGATATTGGTGGCCAACTGCCTATTCCACTTGGACCCCCACCATTGTTTCTTTCAGTTTTTCAGTTTCCTTATTTGTAGCACAATTTACTATTTTTGGCAGTTTTTAGGTCTTGAACTTTCAGAGCCGTTTTGAGGCCTTAAACGATGTTTTTTTGGGAAAACAAAGAGAAACATGGGTCATATACTAATGTTTTTCACTCAAAAGTTAGTCCTTAGATAGATATTTCTAATGAGGTATTGTGCGCATCAAATACAGATCGTATGCCAAAGTTACGACCACGGGAAGTTGATGTACTAATTTACCCAAACGAGGCCCATAGTTTGTCGTTTCATCTCCTAGGGTTAGGTTTTTGGATGTTTAGGGCTTTCCACAATTTCTCAACAATAAATAGGCCTTTGAGACTCATTGTAACACAGTGCAAAGGCATATAACTGCCACATCTCTTCTCAGAGATAAGCTACTATCGCCCGAGCTAGTCTTATTTCCATTCTATTGTAAGCATATTTCAATATTTGATATTAATGAAATGAAGTGTTATTTCTACTGCATATTTGTATTTATGGTTATATATGTAATTTGTTGTGTTCCTGTTTAAATCTAGATCACTGCATTGCCCTCCGGAAATGCGTAGTGCATTCCAGCATCACTCCTCTGGAAAATTGCACGTAGATGGCTAGTCAGCCAAGGCCCCTCAGTCTAGAAACATTGCAGAAGATATCCCTCATTGACTGTCCGTTGCATGTGCTGATAGTTCTCCAGTTCCGTCCAGAACTATGCAATCCTTTTTTGCATGCCAGCCAACTTTTCCTAAAAAGGAAAAGAGAAAAAAGTGAAAAATCATCCCTAGATTTTAGGGATATATTTTTAACAGCATGAGTTACATGCTGTTGACATAGATTGTCATTGATGTCAATATGGAAATATTTGACAAGCTAGAGGAAGAAAACAGGAGCCATCGGAGGAGCAAAACGAAGCCATCAGAGGAAGCAAACAGAGCTATTAGATCAATGAATGCCAAAGAATACTCTATCGGGAGCTATTGGGAGCAATATAGTGTATGTGCATGCAAATACACTATCGGAGCAAAGTATGGCAAAGAATGCCAAAGAATACACTATTGGGAGCTATCGGGAGCAATATAGTGTATATGCATGCAAATACACTATCGAAGGCGCAAACACATATATATAGGCCAAATACACTATCAGAGGCACAAACACATATATATAGGCTATATACATTATTGGAGGTAGAAAAACTTATATATATGCAAATACACTATTGGAGGCAAAAAAGAGTGCATATTTAGGAATACACTATCAAAGCAGATAAATATGTATCACCCCAAACTCCCGAAAGCAATGTATATGTGCAAACCTGACAACACATATATGTTCAGGTGTATAAACAGGTGAAATCCGCCAAAGTGTTCTGAAGCATGCTTTAAAGTGTATTTCATATTTTTGGGCTCTAAGACTTGGCACATTAAAACTTGCAAAATTTGCAACATATATACATATATATTAAATAATTGCGATAAAGAATGCAGACCCACTAAGACGTTGCAATATGACTTAATGTTATATCGCATCCACCCTATTGGTACTCGCATATCACAATACCCAAAGGGATGTCACTCCTGCAAGCACCGATTCTGATGAATGTTGCGGACCCAATGCAACTATGCAATTTGGTCTATTGTTAGGTTGCATTCGACATATCGCAAGTGCTTAAGGCCTTTC
The DNA here is from genome assembly GCA_000404065.3 of Pinus taeda. Lineage (NCBI taxonomy): Eukaryota > Viridiplantae > Streptophyta > Pinopsida > Pinales > Pinaceae > Pinus > Pinus taeda. The sequence continues at coordinate 17,621 of APFE030731056.1, forward strand.
CACTTCAAAAGCGCCGATTGCGATATATGTTGCAGACCCGATGGTCTGATTGTAACACAAATCAATATTATATCACGCCCAGAAGGGCCATCGGCGATCAGCGATGTTATGGGCCCAACTTATACAGGACCATGATAAGCTGCGACTGCCAATTGTGATTACACTACAGACTCGATGTAGGTATAGATGTGGGTGTAATAAATTTGAAGTCCGCCTTTAATGTTTCAGTCGGTTGTTTTTCATATATTCCTATGTATTTGAATATTTGTATTGCGCAGGGTTTGAAGGCCAAAATGCATAAGAAACGCTCCTGATAGTTAAGGAGGCTTCAACGAAAGCCGATTGCGATTGCGATTAAGATGTGGCATGTGGGTCTATCCTGATTATTATAGTCTCTCCATTAAATAATGAAGTCTTGTGTATGCCTATTATCATTAAAAGAAAAAGGGGCTCTATTATAGTTTTAACGCACATCAGTGAGCACAAAGAGACAGAGGAAGCTACAGTGATCGAAAAGCCAGGAAGCCGAAGGGTAAGCCAGCGTAGAGGAAACCGAAAAGTCAAAGAAATGAAGAAGAGGGAAGCCAAAGGAAAAGCTAATGTAGAGGAAGCTAAAGCGAGCATTGAAGAAGCCGAAGAGCCAGTGGAAAGTGGAAACAAATAGTTAGAGGCATCAGGAATACATAAAACAAGAAAAAAAAGGGAAGGAGTGTGTGCAGATAATCAGAGTGAGAGGAAGCTGAAGTTCAAGTAGAGGCTGGAGAGGCAGGAGAAGCAGGAGAATAGTAGTGAAGAAAAAGTTTAGCAAGCTTGGGAGCAGAGAACTACAACAAAACAATTTATACCAGGTTTGGGTTAGAGCCCACGGGGTTGGAACCTTAGAACTAAAAGGATTGGAATCCTTGGGAGTTGGTGCTCCTAAGTGAAAAACTTTGGAAAAACAGAGTTGGTGCTTTGGAGGTTGGAGCCTCACAAAAGTACAAGTTGGTGCTTGGCAACTGATTGCAACCATTTATATATTGTATTTATTTCATTACACTATTTGTGTTAATAAAAGAATTTATTCCTGCTATTTATTTTTGTGTTCCATATATATACGTTTTGGTGATAAAAAGAACAATTAAAAAGGAATACTAATTCAGCCCCCCCCAACCCCCCAAGGATTATTTGGTATTAGAGCATGCTTCTTCATATTAGCCTAAAATCTTGACGAAGGATTCACAACCATGACGAAAAATCACAAAGCATTAAGAAGACCTCCTCTGTTCGATGGCACTAATTTTGGTTTCTGGAAAAAGAGAATGACCTACTACTTAATGTCCCTTGGACTTGAAGTCTGGCATTCAGCTCTAAATGAGTATCCAATTCCTTCCACTCTTCCAATAGATCAAGATGAGAGGAAAGCCTACATTGCAAATGCAAAAGCCTTAAACTCCATCACTAGTGGAATCACTGATTCTAAGTTTACAAAAGTCATGAACTGCAACTCTGCCAAAGAAACGTGGGATAAGCTAATTAGCTTATACGATGGGGACTCAAAAGTAAAGAAAGGAAAGCTTCAAACTCATAGAAGGTAGTTTGAAAGCCTAAAAATGGAAGATGAAGAAGAAATTGCAGCATACTTTCTCCGAGTAGCTGAAGTGGTCAACTCTCTTAAAGGATTGGGCGAAAAAATTGAAGAAAGCACCATTGTTCAAAAGGTATTAAGATCTCTTCCAGACAGATTTGACTCCAAAATAAGTGCTATAGAAGAAATAAAGGATCTAGATACTCTCATGATGGATGAAGTCCATGGAATCCTCACTTCCTATGAGATGAGAAAAGGTGGCCCAAGATCCAAAGATGCAACATTCAAGGCTTCAAAATCAAAGAAGGGGAAAGAAAGAAATGGCTGTAGTGATGGATCCGATGTGGAATCTGAATTAGCTCAATTTGTGTGAAAGTTGAATAAAGGATCTAAGCTAAAAGGTAAGTACCCTCTTATCTATTTCAAATGTGGAAAAATAGGTAATTATGCTGCAAAATGTCCTCATAAACATGATAGGGATGATGAAGGAAATTCTAAAGGAATGGTATACAAGAAGAAAGGTTTCAACAAGAAGAACTTCTTCTCTAAGAAAGATGAGTCTGATGAGGATGAATTTGAAGTCATTAAAAATAAATTAGCTGAGTAAAGTGACCATGATGAAAGCCAAGAAACGTTATTCAGGGCATTCACAAATGATGATGACTCAGGGCTAGAAGGAAATGTAGATGAACTGTTAATAAGTGCCATTGAACAAAATGAGAAATTATGGAATTAAATAATTTCTCTCAAGGTAGAAAATGAGGAAACAAGAAGAAGAGAAGATCTCTTGGAAACAAAGCTAAAAGAAAAAGAAGAGACTTGCGAAGAACGTGAATCTGAAATAGTATCTCTAAGGAAGGAATTGGAGCAAGTCAAAAAATGTTGGAAAGGCTCTCAAATACTTGAGACTATCCTAAAAAATCAAAAACCTCAACATGACAAGTCTGGAATAGGTTTTAAAGGAGAATCATCAAGCACTAAGAATAGTGCGAAAAGCAATGCCGATGCACTTTCCAGCAACCCAAAAGAAGAAAAAGTATGTCATCAAAGGCACATCCTAGATCCAAAGAAGGAAGAGAGAATAAATCCAAAGAATAATGTTGATTTGAATCATGGATATTACAACAAATACAAACCAATATTCCATCAAAGGCCCATCTCAAATCCAGAGAATGAAGTGGGAGTAATTCCAAGGAAGGAAATTGACTCAAATCGTGGCTACTACAATAGGTACAAAACTATCTTTCTTGGACATTGTTTTCATTGTAAAAACTTTGGTCATCAAGACAAACATTACATGGCTCGCAAGAGTGAAAAATAAAGCTAAAGGATCAAATAATCAAACCATATGGCCCCAAAAGGCAAGGTAAAATCAAAAGCGTCAATTCGTTTGATCCCTTGACCAAATTTGATTTGATTTGCTCATTATGCTACAATAATGAACGCTATGAATAAAACTGCCCACTCAAAAGAGGAAAAGCAAGTAGTGAGAATCCTAACATGGATAAATGTGGCTTGTCTCTATATGCTCAAAATAATGAAAATCATTGGTTTGTGGATAGTGGGTGCTCTAGACACATGACAAGGGACAAAAGGAAGTTTGTATCATTGATAAAAAAGGAAGGAAATGTGTCATATGGAAGTGGATCTGCCAGAATTGCGGGAAAAGGAAATATTACTATTATTAATGGAAAAGGAAAAGCTCAATATGCTCTGCTAATAGAAGAGCTCAAACACAACCTCCTGAGTGTTAGCCAAATCTGTGATCAAGGACATAATGTTGTCTTTAGCACCAAAGACTGTAAAAGAAGGAACTCTTCCTCAGGGGAACTTGTGGTGAAAGGGGTTAGAACACCAGACAACATTTACATTCTAAATAAGATTCAAGAAAATGAATGCTACCTGAGTCAGACGGATGAAAGTTGGTTGTGGCACAATCAACTTGGACATACAAGCTTCGAAAATCTGATCAATATCAGCAAGATTAAAGCTGTACGAGACATCCTAAGGCTATTCAAACCAAACCAAGGAGTATGTGGTCCATGTCAACATGGATGGAAAACTAGAACCAGCCACAAGACCAAGGAGCTCTCTACATCAAAGCCCTTGGAGATCATCCATGCTGATTTATGTGGACCAACTAGAAATCAGGCACTCCAAGGAAAAAGGTACTTTGTTTTATTTGTTGATGACTATACAAGAATGATGTGGATATATTTGATAAAATATCAATCTGAAACATTTGAGTGTTTTAAGAATCTAAAAGCTCTTGTAGAAAATGAAAAGGACTCAAAAATTAAGTGCCTCAGAACAGATAGAGGGGGAAGATTCACATCAAAAGAATTTAATGAGTTCTGTAATATACATGGAATTAAAAGAGAATTCTCTACGGCTAGAACAACCTAACAAAATGAGGTATTTGAAAGAAGAAATCGAACAGTTCAAGAAATGGCAAGAAGAATGTTATTAGTAGTAGACTTACAGCCAAAATTCTGGAGAGAAGCGGTCGAGACAATTGTCTATACCTTGAATCGAACTCAATTAAGACTAAATTGTGAAAAAAATCCTAATGAATTATGGAAAGGAAGACTTGCTTCAATAAAGTACTTCAAGATATTTGGAAGCAAGTCCTTCATAAAAATCAATGATGGCTCACCTGAAAAGTTTGATTCTCAGGCTAATGAAGGGATATTCCTTGGATACTCTACACGGAGCAAAGCCTACAAGTAATACAATTTTCAACTAAGGAAAATAGTAGAAAGCATTGTTGTAAGGATTGATGAAGACCTTTCAGAAAAAGAAATTGAAGAACATGAAGATGATCCTCTCATTGAAGAAGAAGAACCTAAAGAAGAAGAAATAGATTAGGAAGAAGAAGAAGAGGAAAAGGAACCACCTCATACCCCTTCAAAGATGAAGTTTCTCCAGAAATAACATCCAGAAGAGCAGATTATTGGCAATAGAGATGAAGGGATGCAAACTCGAAGAAGGATGATAATTACACCAAAGAGAAACGTTATTGCTCTTCTATCCATGATAGAACCAGATACATTCGCACAAGCAAGGATCCTCACTGGGTAAAAGCCATAGAAGAAGAAATGTCCCAAATTGAGAAGAATGAGACATGGGAGCTGGTACCACGTCTAAAGGACAAAAACATAATAGGAATCAAGTGGGTATTTAAAAATAAAATGAATGAAGATGGAAAAGTTATCAGAAACAAGGTAAGGCTTGTTTGCAAAATATATTCACAAATTGAAGGAATTGAGTTTAAAGAAACATTTGCACCAATAACTCGTATGGAAGCTATCAAGATGTTCTTGGCATTTTCTTGCTCAAAAGGATTCAAAATCTATCAAATGGACATAAAATCAACATTTCTGAATGGGGAACTCAAGGAAGAAGTCTACATGGAGCAACCAGAAGGGTTTGATCTAATGGAAGGAAAAGCCTTAGTTTGTAAGTTTAAAAAGACATTATATGGATTGAAACAAGCTCCCCGAGCTTGGTATGCAAGATTGGATCACTATCTACAACAAAAAGACTTCAAGAAGGGAGTGGCAGGAAGTAATCTCTACATAAAGATGGATGAAGGTAAGTTACTAGTCATGCTTGTTTATGTTGATGATCTGAATTTTGCTAGCAATAAATATGAAATGATCCATGAATTTTCTCAAAACATGTCAAGAGAATTCGAGATGTCAATGATATGAGAGTTATCTCACTTCCTTGGACTACACGTATCTCAAACTAGAGCAGGATTGTTTATATCTCAAGCCAAATATCTTAAATACATGCTTAAAAGATATTGAACGGAAGACTATGCACCCATGAGCACACCTATGACCACAAATTGCAAATTGAGCAAAAATGATGACTCCCCTCCAGTAGATGCAACTCATTACAGGTCAATAATTGGAGCCCTTCTGTACTTAACTACTACAAGACCTGACATAATGCAGGTAGTAGGAATGGTGGGAAGATTTCAATATGCTCCTAAACAATCCCATTTGTTAGCTGTAAAAATAATTCTCAGATATGTAAAAGGAACTCCTGATTTCGGTCTTTGGTACCCTAAGAGATCAACACTCACTGTAACTACATACACTGATGTTGATTGGGCCAGAAGTGTAGATGATCATAAAAGTACTAGTGGAGATGCATTCTTTCTAGGAGACTGTTTAGTATCTTGGCTCAACAAAAAATAGACATCCATATCATTATCCACAACTGAAGCCGCGTATATAGCTATAGCAGATTGTCGTACTCAAATACTATGGATGAAGGAAGCTCTAAAAGATGTCAACATAGGCACAGATCAACCAATTACCATCTATTGTGATAACATAAGTGTTATCAGTCTCAACAAAAATCCAGTGATGCACTCAAAGACCAAACATATACCAATCAAGTATCATTTCCTTCGTGAACAAGTAGCTGAACAAAACATCATCTTGGAATATATCAATACTAAGGAGCAGATAGCTGATATTTTCACAAAGCCTCTTCCTTGAGAAGCATTTTAACGTCTTCATCAAAAGATGGGGGTTATCTATTTAGCATCACTTAAGTTCATTCATAAAGATGTTGTAGGATAGAGGGAGTAGTTCTATAGGGGGGAGAAATTCGACAGGGGGAATCCGTATGCATTCCTTTGCCATTGATGTCAAAGGGAAAGAGCAGAAGAATATTGCCATCAATAACAAAGGGGGACATTTTTGACATAGATTGTCATTGATGTCAATATGGCAATATTCGAGGAACCATAGGAAGCAAACAGAGCCATTGGAGGAGAAAAATAGAGCCATTGGAGGAAGCAAATAGAGCTATTGGAGCAATGAATGCCAAAGAATACACTATTGGGAGTTATCGGGAACAATATAGTGTATATGCTTGAAAATACACCATCAAAGCAAAGCATGGCAAAGAATGCCAAAGAATACACTATCGGGAGCTATCAGGAGCAATATAGTGTATATGCATGCAAATACACTATCGAAGGTGCAAACACATATATATAGGCCAAATACACTATCAGAGGTGAAAACACATATATATAGGCTATATACACTATCGGAGGCAGAAAAACTTATATATATGAAAATACACTATCATAGGCGGAAAAGAGCGTATATTTAGGAATACACTATCGGAGAGGAGAAATATATATCACCCCAAACACCCGACAACGATATATATGTACAAACTCGACAAAACATATATGGTCGGGTGTATAAACATGTGAAGTCCGCCAAAGTGTTCCGAAGCATGATTTTCAGTGTATTTCAGATTTTCGGTCTCTAAGCCTTGGTGCATTAAAACTTGTGAAATTTGCAACATATATACATATATATTGTATAATTGCGATAAAGCATGTGGACCTGCTAAGACACTGCAATATGAATTAATGTTATATCACATCTACCCTATCGATAGTCACATATCGCAATACCCAAAGGGTTGTCACTCCTGCAAGCGTCGATTACGGTGAATGTTGCGGACCCGATGCAATAATGCAGTTTGGTCTATTGTTATGTCGCATCCAACATATCACAAGTGCTTACGTTATTGGCTCTTAAAAAGCGCCGATTGCGATATATGCTGCGGACCCGATGGTCTGATTGTAACACAACTCAATATTATATTGCATCCAGAAGGGCCATTGACCATCGACGATGTTATGGGCCCAACTTATATAGGACCGGGATAAGTTGCGACTACCGATTGCGATTACACTACGGACCCAATGCAGGCATAGATGCAGATGTAATAAATTTGAAGTTTGACTTTGCCGTTTAGTCCGATTGTTTTTCATATATTCCTGTGTATTTGAATATCTGTATTGCGCGGAGTTTGAAGGCCAAAATGCATAAGAAATGCTCTCGATAGTTTAGGAGGCCTGAACGAAAGCCGATTGTGATTGCGATTGGGACGTGGCATGTGGGTTTGTCCTGATTGGTACAGTCTCTGTGTATGCCTATTATCATTAAAATAAAAAGGGGCTCTGTTACAGTTTTAACACGCAACAGTGAGCATGAAGAGACAGAGGAAGCTACAGTGACCGAAAAGCTAGGAAGCCGAAGGGTAAGCTAGCGTAGAGGAAACCAAAAAATTAAAGCAATGAAGAAGAGGGAAGCCAAAGGACAAGCCAGCGTAGAGGAAGCTGAAGTGAGCATTGAAGAAGCCAAAGAGCCAATGGAAAGTGGAAGCAAACATTCAGAGGCATCAAAAATACATAAAATAGGAAAAAACAAGGAAAGAAGTGTGTGTAGATAATCAAAGTGAGAGGAAGTCGAAGTTTAGGCAGAGGTAGGAGAGGTAGGAGAAGTAAGAGAATAGGAGTGAAGCAGAAGCTTAGCAGGCTTGGGAGGAGAGAACTATAACAAAACAATTTATACCAAGTTTGGGTTGGAGCCCACGGGGTTGGAGCCTCAGAACTGAAAGGATTGGAATCCTTGGGAGTTGGTGCTCCTAAGTGCAGAACTATTGCCTTGGCAAAAAAAGGTTGGTGATCTGGAGGTTGGAGCCTCACAAAAGTCCAAGTTGGTGCTTGGCAATTGATTGCAACCATTTATATATTGTATTTATTTCATTGCACCGTTTGTGTTAATAAAAGCATTTATTCTAGCTATCTATTTTTGTGTTCCATATATATTTGTTCCTATATATTGTGTTCCATATATAATGTGTTCCATATATATTTGTTCCTAGCTAGCTGAGGCAATTCCTTTGTATAGCTTAAAGACCTTCAAAAATCTATGGACTTGTTAGTATTTTTGTTAGCTTAAAGAAAAATGAAGAATTTGAGAAAATCAAAGTAGTGTTAGAGTACAGTTGGAAGAAGCCAGAAAGTTAGAAAACTCAAAATGGAAGAATGCAAAGACAAAAAATCACACACTGAATAAAGGAGTTGATCAAAAGCAACAGGAACTTGATGTAGCCTTTGAAGAGATTAGCAGGCTTAAGAAACGAGTGCAGGATGCAAATAAGAAGAAGGGTTTGGAAAGAAAATAAAAGGAATATGATCAATGGTATATATATGCAATGAACAAAACAAAAAGGAATTAGAAGCCTCTTCAGTAGAAATAAACCCATTTTTTAGTTTCCTTATTTCTAGTATAATTTACTAGTTTTGGCAAGTTTTCATGTCCTAAACTTCCGGAGCCATTTTGAGGCCCTAAACAAAGTTTCTTGGGAAAATGGGGGCAAAATGGGTTGGGGGATTGATGTTGGCCTCTAGAAAGTTGTATTCCTTGGATAGATATTTCTAACAAGGTATTGTATATGTCAAACGAAGATCGTCTGCCAAAGTTACGACCCCGGGAAGTTGTAGTACCAATTTACCCAAACGGGCAACATAGTTTGGCGGTTCATCTCCTAGGGTTATATTTTTGGATGTTTAGGGTTTTCCATTGTTTATAAATAATAAATAGGCTTTGAGACTCATTGTAACATAGTTTAGAGGCATGTATCCACCACATCTCTTCTCAAATATAAGCTACCATTGTCCGAGCTAGTCTTATTTCCATTATGTTTGGAAGCATACTTCAGTGTTTGATATTAATGAAATGAAGTGTTATTTATGCTGCATATATGTATTTATGGTTATATCTGTAATTTTTTGTGTTCATGTTTACATTTATCTCAATGGTATCAAAGCATTTTTATCTTTCTCTGTTTTTCTTTGCATGTCCCCAACAAGGTCAGGATATAAGGAGTTAGGGCTTGAATTGGTCGAACCTTTACTCCCTCGTATTTTTGACCCAGAGGGGATTTTCCACCTAAAACTCTTGCAGCCATTCACCAACTCATTTTTAGTGGTATACTTGGACGACATATCGATCTTCAGCCAAATTTGGGAAGAGCATCTCCACACATCCGACAGGTTCTCCAAACACTGTGGCAACACAAGTTGTGTGCCAATTTGGAAACATGTGTTGATTTGGGGTAGCATCGGATGTGATATAGCCACTAAAATGGGTGGAGAGGCTATAGCACATGAGATCCCCAAGACCCGGAAATGGTTTGGGTAGATTCTAAAGAGTTTGGGAGATATTAAAATAATTGATATTTTTAATGGAGTTCTTAACTCTAAACTTAGGAAAAATAAAATATTAATAGGTATTAATATAAAATTGTGTTAGAAGGGTCCAAAAGTCATGGATCAAGCCAAATCTAATATTAGCCATTGATTAGAGATTTAATCTTGACTGTTGATGGACTAACAAAAAAATTATAAGAGGAGGCTTGAGGGTTAGTTGGAGAATACACTGAAAGAGATCAAAAACTTGATTTTTTGGGGCAAGGTTTGCTGAGGAAAATGAGTGAGTGATCTGAGTTGCAGCTCAGGGGCAATGAATACATAGTAGAGAAGCAGAGTTAGTACCAGGAGGATCAACGCAAAAGCCAGGAAAGGTTGATGCAAAGCTAGCTAGAGGCCACGTAGAGGTAGCCAGAGGCCACACAGAGGTAGCCAAGAGTTGTGCAGGGCTAGAGAGTCCTAGTGTGAGATGCAGAGGCTCTAGAGACTGATGTAGAGCTAGAGAGGCTAACACTAGGCCAGAGAGGCTGATGCTGGGCAAGGGAGACTGACGCAGGGCCTAGAAGCAGTGTTGAGAGATTTTTTGTGGGACAGAATGGGAGCTGAAGAGATGGATAGGGTGACACAGTCCCTATCAGAGTGACGCAGAGAAGCAGAAGATGAATTCTTGCTGTGGGATCATTCATTTGGTGATTTAGCTGGAAAATCTGTCTCCAGCTGACAGGTACTATTTTCGAGGGCATTCTCTATTGGGTGAGCCATTTCTGGCACCTAGTTTGTATTTTGAAACTGCATAATAATAAAACCCTCTGAATAGCTGCACCATTTTTCCCGCATTGGGTTTTTCCGGGGACATTAATCCAAAAACAATGGTGTCACTTGTGTTTTTATTTACTTTCATTTGATGATCTCTATGTGTTGATATTGCACTTGTATTTATTTTCAGTATTTACATGGTAAATAACTTTTTAAGTTAATGAAAAAGTTGGAAGAAATAAATTAGATAGTACAAGAATAATTTCTAAGGGTTTAAACTTAGAAATTCCAACATGGTATCAGAGCATGGTTGCATATCACAGGATAACTGAAGGCATTAGCCAAGTAGAGCAAAAGGAATAGAAACAACTGTCTCGAGTGACAAAAGTTGTTCCTAGAAAAGAGCAGCAAGGAAGGGGTGATGTAAAGAGCCCGTGTCATCAGTTCAAGCCAGGAGGAGGATCAGAATTGAGGCATAGAGGAGAAGACATGGCCTACGAAGTGCCCAGTCATATTTCTCAGTTAGGAAGGATAGATGTTGTGGCTAGGAGGTGTAGAGTTTGTCGAAGTCAGGATTGTGCAAAGCCTAGAGGCTCAGACCTTCAGATTGTTGAGGCATAGGAGGCTATGGGTAAGTTGTGGAGTGAAGCTGGTGGGGTACTGTGGTAAGAACAATATCTAATAGGGAAAGACTAAGGAGGAGGGAGTTGCTGTCAAGGATTTCTAGCCAAGAAATCTAGATCAGTGGCGCAGTTACACAAATGATTGGAGTGGGGCATCTTGACATTGGCAGAGGGGTTTCTAGAAGGGAAATCGAGGCTGAGAGGGGGTGAAACTAAGAACTTCTAGATGGGATGTTGAGAAACTCAGTAGGAGTTGATCAGAGAACTTCTAGGAGGGAAGTAGAGAGACTTGAAAGAGTTGAAAGAGGAGCACCAAAATGGCAGTGAATGGGCTACAAGATCAAGATATATTTGACGAAGCTTCCAACTTCATAGTTTGGAAGGCTAGGATCATGTCCATTCTAGATAGGTATCACATTAAGCACTTTACCTTGAAAATGATAGTGATCCTAACTGACCCAACTAAAAATGAGAAGTACGAAGAAGCAATGGCCAAGGCTAAGTGAATCATTACCACATATTGCGAAGAAGGGCACAACAAATGAGACGTGGGATGCCCTGAAGAAGTTGTATCAAAATAATTTTGTGTAGAGGAAGATGTTACTTGAAAATTATTTGCAGTCATAGTAGATGTAAAGGGGAAAGAAAATAGATATCTTCCTTATTTGATTGACAAAGATCCAGGATCAACTGACTTCCATAGGGGCCATGCTAGATGAGGAGATGTTGGTGAGGACTGCACTGAATGTAGTCTTAGAGGATTGGGAGGTATTTATCCAGATCTTACTAGGTAGGTTTAACCTTCTATATTGGGAGGAATTGTGGGTGGATCTTTGACAAGAAGAGATCAGACAGCTAATCAAGACAGGGAGTAGCGGTCAAGGGGTCAGAATCAAGAAGAAGGAAGAGGAGGATGCTACTATAGCATCTGTGGGAAAGTAGGGGAAATAGAAGAAGAAGGACCTCTCCAAGGTCAAGTGCTTCCATTGTGGGCAATTGGGTCACTATGAGAACCAGTGTCCAAGGAAGAAAAGAAAGGGACAGGTTTCTGAGATCAAGGCAACGCGAGTGAGGGTGGAGAAAGAAGTGGAGACTAATGATGACTATGCCATGAGTGCTCATGTGCCACTTGAGAGAAAGTGGGGAGACATCGAGCTATAGTTAGATGGACTAGAGGTGATGAGGGGTAGGATCCTCGAGGTACCCAACCTCTTAGATTATACCTGTCTATGGGAGCCTCGAAGAGGAGTAGCAAGAATTGTGGATGTCAATAGAGATGGATGTGAATGGAGCGACAGAGAGTGATATAGTGCAGAAGTCCTAGAACAACGTGAGGCATAAGTGCGAGATGCATGGAGTTGTTATAACAGTGCAGAGGTTAGTAGAGGGATGAATTGTCATTGATAGAGGGAGGTTTAGCATTGGGAGTGTCTTTATCCTGACAAATATGTCGGAGATGGGAGGATCAGTTACTTACTTCTCAGTAACTGAGTTGCAGTGTAGTAGTTAGTAGTGGCAGTGCCATGGGAAACAACACGGATGGAGAGGGACCTATCATACCAATGCAACAGTGGTAGTGGTAGGGCCATGGGTAGTAGTACATGATGTAGTAGTGCAAAGGATTTTGTGTGGGGAAGTCTAGCATCAGCATAGGGACCGATGCTGGATGATCAGGGTGATACTCAGTGAGGAGTATTACTAGAGCATAGTCCTCGCTAAGAGGGAGTGTTGATTTGGGGTAGAATTGGATGTGTTGTAGCCATGAAAATGGGTGGAGAGGCTAAATCACATGAGATCTCCAAGACCCAAAAATGGTTTGGGCAGATTCTAAAGAGTTTGGGAGATCTTAAAATAATTAATATTTTTAATGGAGTTCCTAACTATAAACTTAGGAAAATAAAATATTAATGGGTATTAATATAAAACTATGTTAGAAGGGTCCAAAAGTCATGGAACAATCCGAATATAATCTTAACCATTGATTAAAGATTTAATCTCAACCGTTGATGGGCCAACGAGAAAAGTATAAGAGGAGGCTTAAGGGTCAGTTAGAGAATACACCGAGAGAGATCAAGAACTTGATTTTTTGGGGCAGGGTTTACTAAGGAAATTGAGTGAGTGATCTGAGTTGCAACTGAGGGGAAGTGAATACATAGTACAGAGGTAGAGTTAGTATCAGGAGGATCAGCGTAGAAGCCAGGAGAGGTTGACGCGGAGCCATCTAGAGGCCACGTAGAAGCAACTAGAGGCCACACAGAGGCAGCCAAGAGCTACACAGATACAGAGAGGGCCAACATGTGAGACACAGAGGCTCCAGAGGTTAATGTAGAGCCTAGAGAGGCTGATGGTGGGCTAGAGAGTTTGACGTTGGGCCAGAGAGGCTGATGCAGGGCCTAGAGGCAGTGCTGGAAGATTTTTCGTGGGACAGACTGGGAGATGAAGAGCCGGATAGGGTGACACAGTCCCTATCAGAGCGATGCAGAGTAGCAGAAGCTACATTCTTACTATGGGATTGTTCATATGGTGATTTAGCCAGAATATCTATCTTTGACTAAGAGGTACTACTGCCAACAGAATTCTATGTTGGGTGAGCCATTTCTGGCACCCAGGTTGTATTCTGAAACTGCATAATACTAAAACCCTCTGAATAGTTGCACCAATTTTCTTGCGTTGGGTTTTTTCGGGGACATTAGTCCAAAAACAACAGTGTCACTTGTGTGCTTGTTTACTTTTAGTTGATGATTTGTATGTGTTGATACTATACTTGTATTTATTTTCAGTTTTTACATGGTAAATAACTTGTTAAGTTAATGAACAAGTAGGAAGAAATAAACCAGATAGTGCAAGAAGAATTTCTAACGGACTAAACTTAGAAATTCCAACAAAATGAACTTTTGGCATGACCCAAGTTCAATATTTTGGATACATTATTGATGAATGGGAGGTGCAACTGGGTCTAGCCAAGATCCAAGTCATTCAAGATTGGCCAGCCCCAACCACTCTGACAGAGCTTTGAAGCTTTTTGGGTCTTTCCAATTTCTACTGTAGGTTCGTGTTGGGGTTCTCTTATATCACTTGGCCCTTGAGTGAAGTCACCAAGGGAGGAGTGAAAGAAAAATTATTTTGGTCTGAATCTCAACAAACAACATTCATAGAGTTGAAACGTCACCTTTGCTCTGCACTAGTTCTCACATTACTAGACTTGCAACAACCATTTGAGATCAAGATAGATGCCTTTGACTATGTTATTGGGGCAGTCCTTACTCAACAGGGGCATCCAATGGCATATCACAGTGAGATACTTTCAGACACAGTCCAAAAGTATCACACTTATGACAAAGAGATGTATTACATTATGTAGGCCTACCGACAATGGAAGAATTACATTTTGGGGAAGGAAATGATCATCCACACAAACCATCGACCCCTGAAATTCATACAAATGCAAGGGAAGTTTTAGAATGATTTCCATTAGAAGTGGTCCACATACCTGCAACAATTCCATTTGAATAACAATTCCATTTAAATATCAAGTACAAGAATGGAAGCACCTATAATGTTGTAGAATGCTTTATCTAACCATTGATCTTGGTGTTAACCACTGTGCTCAACTCTTGTAGGCACGATACTTTTGATTGACCACTTCTCTACAAAAGTGACCTAGAATTCGACCACACATATCATACGCTCTTGGAGGGTCAACAAGTTCCAGATTTTCACCTCCAGGATGCATTGTTATGCCATGTAAGACACCTTTGTGTTCCTTTAAGAGAGTGTGCCAAGATGATTTGGGAAGCACACTACATTTAGTTTGCTAGCCATTTCGGGGTCAAGAAAATGGTGGCATTATTGCAAAAGTATTTCTATTGGGCCGAATCTCCGACATGATGTCTAGAAGTACATAGTATCTTGCACTTCATGCGCCATTTCCAAATCAAACATCAAGAATAAAGGCCTACATACTTCGTTGCATACCCCTAGCTGAACTTGGGAATCCATTTCCATGGATTACATGTCAGGCACTCCTTCTACTAAGCATGGCAACGACTGTGTTTTTGTGGTTGTCGATAGATTCTCAAAGATGGCCATTATGGCAACTTGCAAGAAGAATATCATAGTAGAAGCCACCGCTAAACTCTTCTTTGAATGAGTGTGGGTACACTTTTGGATCCCATAGTCTATCATCTCAGATCAGGACAATAGGTTACTCAGTACCTTTTGGTCCAGTCTATGGTCGATGCTGAACACCAAGTTCACTAAGTCCACATCTTTCCATCCCCAAACTAATGGCCAAACAGAGATCGTCAACAATATGATCATACACATTCTGTTCAAGTACAACTCAAGGCATCCACACACATGGGATGAGAGCCTCCCCTCTGTCCAGCACAACCATAACCGATCTCTCCATAGCTCGACTGGCCACAACCCTTTTCAAGTGGGCTTAGGACTCCAGCCACTATGTCCCATTGATGTGGCCATTCCATTTGCAACTACTCAAGAAAATTCGGCTCATGTCTAGTACAAAGCTGACAAGGCAAACAACTTTGTTAAGCACATCCAAAAATTCCACCAATAGGTCCATGAAATTATGGAGAAATCAAATGCCAAGTACAAGTAGCGACATGTACAACATTGAGTGCCACACAAGTTTAAGGTGGGCGACAAAGTCTGGCTTCATTTGTAGAAGGAATGCCTTACCGAGCCTATCAAAAACTCAGACCACTTCGATATGGGCCTTACACCATTACCAAGGCTATGGGAGACAATGCATTTGAGCTCAACATTCCCCAATTCCTTGGCCTGCACCTAGTGTTCAATGTATATCGCCTTCGACCATACTTCCCACCATTGCTAGACACATCAGACATTGCAGAACAACTCACACCTACAAATTTAAATTCAGAATGCATGGAATAAGCCACAACTGATTGGATCATGGAAACACAGAACAAGAACACCCAAAAACGAAGGATCCAACTATATCGAGTTGTTAAAGCATTCCAACTCCATCACCAAGGACCAAGTTCAACAGAAGTTTCCTCATCTCATGGAGGAACTCAACACAACGGGGACCATTGCTTACTAAGGGGGGAGGAATGATCTAGGTGGATATTAGTGGCCACCCACCTATTCCACTTGGACCGCTGTAATTTTTTCTTTCAATTTCCTTATTTCTAGCACAATTTACTATTTTGGCAGTTTTTTGAGTCCTAAACTTCCGAAGCCATTTTGAGACCCTAAATGACATTTTTTGGGAAAATGGGGCCCAACCCAAGTAGGAGGCTAATGTTGGCCACTCCAAAGTTGTATTCCTCGGATAACTATTTCTAACGAGGTATTGTACATGTCAAGCAAAGATTGCCTGCCAAAGTTATGACCCCAAGAAGTTATAGTACCAATTTACCGAAACGGGGCCCATAGTTTGGTACTTCAACTCCTAGGGTTAGGTTTTTGGATGTTTAGGGTTTTCCATTGTTTCTTAATAATAAATAGGCCTTTGAGCCTTGTTGGGACATAGTTCATAGGCACGTAACATCCACATCTTTTCTCAGAGGTAAGCTATTATCGCCCGAGCTAGTCTTATTTCCATTTTGTTTGTAAGCATACTTCAGTATTTGATATTAATGAAATGAAGTGTTATTTTTTCTACATCTTTTTACTTATGGTTATATCTGTAATTTGTTGCGTTCCCATTTAAATTCGGATCATTCTCTTCTAATATAAGGAGTATCATGAGCTTCTAAGATTAGAAGTTGATGACACCATCTAACCTATTTTTAACTTTGAGACTTGGTAACATTTTGACAAGAGATCTCAAAAAAAAGCTACTGAACACTTGTCTCTTAAGATGAATTTAATTTCTTCTCTTTCAACAAATATCTGATACCATGTTGGATTTTTTACAAGATGTACAATAGAATATGTTTTTTTTTTTTTTTCCAAATAATTACTTCCTAATGATTTCCAACCAATATATATTCTAATAGTATCATTGAATAATTGACTTGAAAATATCAATAGTAAAGTAAATGCAATGACAATAAATATCATAGAAAGAAAATCATACAAAATATAGACAACAAATTTTACCTTGGGAGAAAACCCAACAAAGAGGTTTTACAAATTCAATAATTTAGTCTAGAAATATGTGCCAATAATCTGAGTTAAAATACCAATCAAACACGGTCAATCTTCAACAAGTCAATGTTGGTTAAACCAACCAAAACATCAAAAATTCAACATTGGCCAACTATTAACCTTTGACCCTATGGTCAACTATGATCAACCCTGCGATCAACTGCAACATATATTTTGGTCAAACTGTGGGAAAATCAACTCGATCAAATAGTTAAACTCAATCAATTCCTATGGTCTAATTTATTGTTCTATTCACATGTGTGGATTTCCAAGAATTCGGTCAAACTTTCCAAGAACTTAGTCAAAGACTCCTTCACACTTGCGAACAAGAGATAGATATAAATATAGAAAGATAATCTCCAAAACAAACTTCTTCATGCTCATACTTTCCCTTCATTGGTGGAGAAAATGAAACGTCACATCACACACACACACACACACACATACACACAAACACACACATATATATGGGTTAAAACATGAAGATGGGCTACACTTTTGGGCCATCTGTGGCGATAAAATTTCAAGTTTTCCCTCTTTTATCGAATTGAAGCCCTCAAAATTCATACAAGTACTGTGAATATTGATTTGGACTAAAAAGATAAATTGTGGAGAATTATGTTATTGTACTAATGATATTTTTTTCAAAAATATTGTGTCATATAATATGTCAATTTTCCATTAAATGCATGTAGCATAACTTAGTTTGAAATGTGTAATTATTTTTTGTTGAGCATAGTCTACATGGAGAGAGTCAAGTTATTTATAATAAAAAAATATTTTTAATGCAAAATTATATTTTTTTTATTATTTTTCGAAGCTGGATAATTAATATTTTAATTGTATTTTGTTAACACGTGTTCACATCATGTTTTTTTCAACTAAGAGTACCCTTTTGAAGATGACCTAGTAAACAAATATAGTGGTATTTTTTTGATTTTTTTTGGTTGTGTATATTTTATGATATTGATTTTTTATTGAACCTCTGTATGCTAGGGTACAAAAATGGTTTTGCTTGGAATCGGCTAGGGTACAAAATGGCGTTGCAGTAAAATTTGTAGAAGAGGAGCTAAAACTCTGTTTTTTAGGCCCTCAATAACTTGATCTAGAACTTAAAACGCTCAATCGAGTGTTTGAAATTCAAATTTCAAATATCTAGATTGTGGTTAAATAGAGGCTCCATCGAACTACAATAATTATCTTAAAAAAAAGGAAAAAAGAAAAAAAGAAGCCTCTCAATACTTGTCTATAGGACAATTATAAAATTTATTTATTCCACAATTTCTTTTTTTTAATAAATATTTAAATATATTTCAAACTCTAATTTTCCTTAATCATAAATCCAAATTTTATTTTATATTACCAAGTAAATAATTATAATAATATAGAGATAACTTCTTTCAATTTTGAAATTCCTAAATATAATATTTTGTCTATTGTTTTGATTTTAAATATAACATATTTTTATACTTAACCAACCTGGATCCATCTTAAATCTACAACTCAAGAGATATGATACCAAGGGTCATTTTTATTTGACTTTGATTGAGTTAAAATGTTTACATTACTTGATCGGAGTTAGTGCTATTCCCCCTTTAAATATGATATATTCTACGTGAATATCATGAGTCAATACCATGGATTCTCCATACCAAGGGTCATTTTTATTTTATTTTTATAGGGTTTTTTTTTTTTACTTTGATTGAGTTAAAATGTTTATTCCCCCTTTAAATATGATATATGCTACATGAATATCATGAGTCAATACCATGGATTCTCCATACCAAGGGTCATTTTTATTTTATTTTTATAGGGTTATTTTTATTTTTTTTTACTTTGATTGAGTTAAAATGTTTACATTACATTCCGCCTTTGCCAAGGGTCATTTTTATTCTATTTTTATATGGTTATTTTTATTTTATTTTTTTATTTTACTTTGTAACATTCCCCCTTTGATACCAAGGGTCATTTTTATTTTATTTTTATTTTACTTTGTTTGAGTTAAAATGTTTAACTTACTTGATCTGAGTTAGTGCTATTCCCCCTTTAAATATGATATATTCCACATGAATATCATGGGTCAATACCATGGATTCTGCATACTAAAGGTCGTTTTTATTTTATTTTTATAGGGTTATTTTTATTTTTTTATTTTACCTTGATTGAGTTTAAATGTTTACAGTAGGTTCCCCCTTTAAATAAACTATATTCCACATGAATACCATGGGTCAATACCATAGATTCTCCATACCAAGGGCAGATTTTATTTTATTTTTATAGGGTTATTTTTCTATCTTTTTATTTTTTACTTTGATTGAGTTAAAATGTTTACATTACGTTATGTTAGCCTTTAATTTAATTTAATTTCAGTTTTTAAATGTAATTTGACTTAGTCAAAATGTTAAACTTTACATTATAATATCTCTACCGTATTGGGCTCTAGAGATGCAATCATATTATAATTTTTTAATTTTTAATTATTATTTTTTTAAATGTAGAAAATTTCAATAAAAATAAATCAAATTATAATAAATTATTATAAAACAACAAACTATTTTTTTATAATAATTTCATATGCACATTTAAATCTAGATTACTCAAATTAAAATTAGTCAAATAATATTTTTAAATTTATGATTTCCTTGTGTTTTTACTATTTTAAAAATAGATATTGCAAACTTAAGTATGGGGTAATTTTTTTTCTATATATACTTTGCACTTGTGCATATTGACAAAAAAATTGAGTGCAATCACATTTTACAGGTTGAGATAGAATTATAACCACATATACCATTGCATCCATTTCATATTTTTGAGATACATTTATTCATATAAAAAATTATAATATCTATTAAGACAAATTCATAAATTTTATTATGTTTAAACCATTTATTATTTAAATTATATTTATAATAAACAATAATAACATTGGAAAATTTAAATTATATTAAAAACTAATTTTATAATTACCAAATTATAAATATAAGAATATTACAATTTCAATTGCAAGTGGGATAAAATCTTTTTTCAAATTTCTACACCAAAACTCTAGAAATGCAATGAGAAATTAATCCACACACCACATTGTTAATTACTTATTCAAATGTCATATATATATATAATATATATATATATATATATATATATATATATAATATATATATATATATATATATTAAACTATAGAGTACCTAAAATTTTAAAGTTTGCATATCATTATTGATATTTACATAAATTTTAAATTTTCTAGCTTCAAGGTTCGATGGAGCTTTAGGGATGAATCTCCACTTGTGAATCAAACTGCCTATAGATCAATGTTTGGAAGCCTACCATATATGACTCCTTCATGACCAAACATGTTGCAAACAGTGGGCTTGGTGGCCATATCTCATGAAAGCCCCAAAGAAATCCATGTAAATGTAGTTAAGAGAATTTTCAAATTGTTGGATGGTGTTGTCATTCATGTCAACCTTAGGGTTTCACTAGGATTGACTTTGAATAAAAGCACCATTCATTGATGTCAAATGGTTAATGAATGCTTCATAATAATTATCATATTACATCAAGTTGGCAGCTACACTGATGGATGGATGAAAACTCAAGTCCCAGGGCTTGGGTTCCCTTGACTAAGGATGTACCCCAACTTTGTCGAGGATTTTTGAAGGGTCAAATATTTGAGTTTCACTTGGATATCCATGTCATTCTCCTTGTCGATATATTTCTAATGGTATATGGAATGCCACATAAGTCCTTCTGGTTTGAGAGAAAATTGAGTATGACATTAGGGACCCCAGTTTCTGGACTGAAACCCCAAAGGGTTGTAACATGACAACTTATCATTAATTAACATACGATTTTCAATATATTATAATAATTCTCACTGCAATATCATTGTGTATAAGTTTAATAACTTCAAGAACCAAAGGAAATAAACCAATCATTGACTTCCCAACCTTAAGACCATATACACTAATTTAAACCAAATAACATCCTAAATTAGGGACACAATCTTCACCTTAGAATAAAAGTAATATAATATTTTTTAAAATGATATAACCTGAAAGAATCCCTCCTATCCTCAATGCCAATACTCAAAAGGCCCTGTCCATCCTAAGATATCACTTATAAAAGAGACTTCATATCCCTCATAAATGATGTAATTACAATGAAACATCATTAATAACCCCGCTGAAATATTTTCGGCCTACCTGAGGAAAGAAGTTCGACCTATCTAGGGAAAAAGACAACAATTTTACTCCATCTTTCTCCTACTTCTATATGGCCTCCAAGGTAAGTCCTTTTATTGAAGTAGTTGTGTTGTGTTTTGTGTTGGTCAATAATTCTATTGTGAACAGACCCTACGGCTAAGGAAGAAACTTCTATATGCACAAGAACTAGCAAAGTTCTATTTAGGGGAAGGTTCGTTTTTGTTAGGGTTGTGGTAATTTTAGTGGCATGAATTTTTGGTTGTGTGAAGGCTAGTTAGAGGTCTAATTAAGGAGATCGAAATTTGATTTAATTTGTTCTAGTTTCTTTTTAGGACTTGTTAGGGCATGCTTTTTCATAGCGAAATTTCTAGGACAAATTGCAATATTTTCTTATGTAACTTAAGGCTTGAATACATGACGTTAGACCTACCATTTTAATGTTTTGGAGTCTCAAAGATTTGGCATGGTCTAGTGGTGTGCATTTTCACAAGAACCTTTGCCTGTAAACTCCATTGATTAAGGCATTTTGCACGATTTATTTAGAATATTCATAATCTAGGTTTTTTATTTGGTTTACGTTCATTTAGGGCTCGGTCTTTTAGAGAGCCTAAGTATTTGGGGCAAATTATTAACCTAGATGTCCTTCATAATTCTATACTAGACTCAGTTAAGGTTGTGTCATGACACATTGATAATGATATTATCATGACCTATTAACTTAATATCAAGTGATCTTAAGATGATTACATGCGTGATATATTGAAATGACCTCTCAATGAACAAACTTTTGTTGATTAAAGCACTGACATTTATATCAGCAATATTAGTAGTAAGTTTACAATGAACCATGTTTGATGTGAAAGTGACTATATGTGACCTAAAACAATGAATTGACACCTTGATTTGACTGAACATTAGACTTAGTAACATGACATGTTAACTGTGACTCATAGAACTAATAGATTCTTGACAGTAAGTTGAAAATTGTTAGTTGTGACAATAATTGACTTGACATTGTGACTTTGTAAGACAATGTAACAATGAAGTAAAGCAATTCTTTGAGTGTAGATGTGCACATGTGAAAGCATCTCTTGTATATGTAAAGACTTAATAAACCTCTGATGAATACCCATCACAAGTATTTGACATAAATATATTGATCATGAAAACGTTTTGGACATTGGTACATTGACATGGCCTTATGTTAATAAGCATTGATGTGACAAATAGACTGAACATGACTCATATGTAACATTTAGTAATATGATGTGAAACATTGATTGACATAGTAAGCATTCTATGATGAAATTGGTGAATTTTACTTGACTTGACCATGACACTATATGATAGTGATATATTATCATTGGCTTGACACACATATATGAAATTGACAATGACTTTACCTATAGATTGTGACACATAGACCTAAGATAGTGATAGTATAGGAAATTGTACTAGTGATGACCTAGGGATTTGTAGTGATGACCAAGTAGGTGTACTATCATAGTGACATGACTTTACATGGTAGTAGGTCCTTGAAGGCAATATCATCTTTATGTACACCATTTTGACGTAAAGATAAATAGTAGGGTTTGACCATCTGAGCAACAATGTTTAGACATATGCTGGTAACTCCTCATGGATAGAGCCTGAGAACATTGGTAGAAGGTTATAGGGATGAACCGAGGAACCTTGGTTTGTGTCGTTCTTTGATAAAAGTGCCAGATGGTTGTAGCATTGTGAACGATTTGGAAAAATTAAGCAATGTGAAGCATGATTGTATACATATGAGCCTTGATTATTATTCATTCATAATCTATGCAATCTAGCTACATGCAGTTATAGCATTGTGAACAATGATTAAATGTGCATTAATCTATGTGTGTAATGAAAATGATGTGCAGTTTGAGTAGTTAATTGATGTGCAACATTATGTAGAGATTAGTTTAAGAAAGATTGTGCAATGGTTAGTGGCTACCAAGATTTGACATATATACAACATCTTCTTTACAACTTTACTATATTGAATCAAAGCACATGGGGATCCACTCTGAAAATTGTGAAACATGGTTTGCATTTTGATTAAGGTGGCAGGGTGGTGCAAGGAAGGTGATTGGAGTCACCTTGGTAGAAATTTTGAATAATATGACACTTATTCACAGAGATTATACTGATTATACGCTATTTGCGGAATCATGCATAATACATAACCTCCTCTATGTTGATCATCAATTTTTCAGAATTAAGAAACAATCTCATGCGCACATTGAAACATCAATCACACATATCAACACGCTATATCACGGGGAAAACATACAACTGAAAACCCCCAATTATCTGTATATTATATTGATTGAGAACATGTAACAATACATAGTACAATACTCCTCACATGTACTCAGTACTATCTCCACCTGTTACACACAAACTAGCTCAGATCTGAATCAATCACAAGTTCAAATCTCCTCCGCTACTTGCCTACCTCCACTATGCAATCCTGCATGAGAATAGATGAGAATGGCTGATCCAAACTCGTATTTCCCTTGTGTTGCACTACGCAATCCTCATTGGCAATCTCAATCCACTAATTGTGCAAATCGCATGCACAACTATAGTCACAACTGACAGCTGTCTTGCCTTTTCACTCACCTCTAACGCTTGTCTGCACTGAACTATCCATGCACTGAGTTAACTCATGTATTCTTTAGTTGATTTATGAGTTAATAATTAGTGAATTAATTAATAATTAATTCACACCACTCATCACTAGTGTATTTGTTAGTTAGAATAAATACAACTAGTTCAACTAAGTCAAACTGAACACAACTCCATCAACTCCTCAATCAACTCCACAAAACTCAATCAATTGAGTTCTAACTGAAGTCTATCATGCAATAGCTCAACTAACCCGTAAGAAAAACGTATTTCCTTCTGGCAGTTGCATGTGCCACATTCGTAGTTCGAACTGAAGTGCTGCAAGAGGATAAGATAATGTTTATAGTCTATATATTATTAAGAGTTAATAATATTCAACTGTTCTATTTTTAGACTGGTAGTCTAAAAATAGACTCCGCCCATATGTCTAAAAATATAAGTCCATCTATTTTTACCAACATGACCAATCATCCACAAATGGCATCCTGGAACTCATAGACCATGATCCATATGTCTCAAAAATAGACTTTGCGCCAAAAATAGCCTATGGGACCACTTAGTGAAGGTGACTTCTTTTCACTAAGCTCCATCATCTTGTTGCATTTTCAACATCTTTCTCCTAGAATTCTCAACCTTGTGATGATTCAAACTCCCTAGGTTTGAATTTCTTATAAGTTGTATTGAGTTCCTTTTTGAATTTGAAGATGACAAAAATCTTGTGTGTCTATTGCAACAATAAAGCCATCTAGTCTGCTTAATGGAATATCTATGTCTCATTAATTCAATCTCATTTATGAGCTGAGTAGCCTATGATTGCAACTATGTGGTCTTGATCTTAGACAAACATGTCTTTATTCTCCAATCTTGCATATGTTTTTCCAAAGACAATAATAACAAAAGGTCATTACTGTGAAATGATTTTTGATCTGGTATCCTCTTACCAATCAAAGGCATTCAATAGATGGTTAAAGTAGTGGTTGGGAGGAGTTCATTGTCAAAAACATCCAAGGGTTTCCAAACTAGAGAAACAAGGGCATGTGTTTGATTTATGGGCTAACGTTTGAAAATTTTCTACGAGAAGAGGAGTTGGTGGGAGTCCTTATGGCAAGGGCTTGCACCTCTTTCTTTATTTCTTAAAGTAGGCTTGAAATAAGTGATTATAGATATATGATACATATAATATGCAAAGCTCTCACAACACAATGATATTGAAAAATTGCATGAGACATAACTTAATTTATTTTCAATATATTTTTTCTTTAAAAAAGGCAATATATGCTACCATGATGCAATACAATGATTCACCAACTTTGGGCTCCAAACAAATGAATTGGACCATGGATGTTACGTATGATCACAATCATCCACGATAAACTATGATTATTAGCCACTCTGCAATCAAAGGCACAATGTAGGGAAAACATATATCCATCTTGGAGGATAATGGGGAAACCAAAAATTTTATTGATGCACTTTTGGTGGAGCGTAGAGGCATTCATCGATTGATATATATGCTGAAAAACATGGGCAAGAGAGGACACCCATGCTTCACCTCAGTTGTCTTCTTGATTGTTGGTTAGATATGTTGAGGATATGGTTGATGGGTTGATATTGAAGTCAAAATCCTCCCTTAACCCTTTAGCCAAAAATATGTCTCCTCAAGTATCTCCAATAATATCATATGAAGAGTCATAATATTTAACTTGGAATTATGGCCCACCATGATCATCTAATAATTATTTGAAATAGCAGTAGACCCCAATTTAGGGATTGGGTGGATCATATGGTTGGACTATGCTAGTAGGAACCCTAAATAATTGACTTGAAACCTCCTTGATTTTCTACCTTGATGGCATTCATCTCCCAAATTTCTTGTTGGATACACAAGTCCTGAAAACATGACAAGAAAGATGAGAGGAAGTTGACAAGGACATTAGGTTGTCATAGAACATCATAAAGTGCAACCACATGGATGAACATGGAATGGGAATTAAGTTCATAAAGTCATAAAGGTCACAAAGGTGCATCAAAATATTTTTGGAGCGTCCCAAAGGTAAATATACAATTCTTGTCTCATATAAAATAAAATATACATTTATTGTGGTGATAGTATCCACAAGATTCTTAGAACTAGTGATATAGTGTTTGGCAATGAATGAATAAGCAAGAAAAGGGGGAAAGTATCTAACAAATATGGTTAGAGTACGCATCAAATTCCCCATCCTTGAATGAAATGGTGGTTTACACAGGGCTCATGAGAGAATATGGGATGGAGGGTAGATTGGCATGGTTAGAAAATGAGAGAAGGGTTTTATCTACTAAAGGAATATGGGATGGAGGTTATGTCTAAGTTCAGGGAGGCTTTTAGCCTTTTTGACAAGGATGGAGGTGGATGTATCACAACAAAGGAGCTCAAGACAATAATGCATTCTTTGGGTCGAAACCCCAATGTATATTGGAAGTGGTCCTAATGTTTTATATTCAATAATCCAGTCTTGAATACAATCAACCACAAAAGAGTAGTTATAATCTGCGTGTAAATGCAACATATTAAATACACCATTCCAAAATGATTTTTATTAGGAGAATCAAAGAAATAGATTATTCTAGCTATCCATCGCCTCCATACATAGTAAACAACAACTAGGCCCACTCTGTCGTTTACGACACATTGTCTCAAGCCAAGATGAAGCCAAAAATATACATTTACTGATATTCTTAAGTAGAGCGAAAATATGAAGCCAATATACAAAGATTCTCTGAAGGACTGCTCAAACTAGAGTCAACTTGCCTCCTAGGGAGAGCCACCTCTATGCCCATGATAAAAGTTTACATTGGATTTTCTCTATAAGTCAAATCCAATCCTTAATTCCATAACAATTAGGTTGGAGCATAAATCTAAGATTTTCAAAATCTGCATCCAATGCAGTGGGGATAACACCAAAATTATGATAAATCCCCAGTACTAATGCATCATCTCGGTAAGAAGAAATCATATGAGATTTATTAATATTCACAAGGAGTGCAGATATCGAACAAAAGAGGTCAATCTACCAAATAGTAACACATCATCGACAAATATCAAAGGAGTAGTTGTGACTTGTCTACTGCACAATTACATTTAATCCATCTACCTCCACACCTACAACCAAAATTACTGCCCTTGTGAATTTTGTGACTAATTCTTCCACAATCCAATATCTTATCCTCAACATCCTCTTCTCGCAAAAGTTGTCTTAGATACTTTTAAGTAGGGATATTGTCTACTAACAAATATTCTGTAATTTGCCTCCACCATCCTTGTAGAAATTATGGTTTAGAGTTGCAACTACTTATGAAGTTTTAATCAAAATCACAAGACAAAAACCTACTCTATTGCTCTCTCGAAGTTAATTCACACAAGTTAACATCATCCAAGTTGTCTGTTAATGTGGAAATTTGAATTTTTTCAATTTAATCAAGGAAAAATCAAATTGAGAATTTCTTGCTGCATTTTTTAACACATAGTTCATTGGAATGTATTACTTTCACTATGAACTTGGCATAGTTCACATGTTAAGTTCATAAGGTTTTGGGCTGATGTGGTTCTATGTGTTGTGTATATAAATAATAGGTGTCCAACTCTTGCTATTAGAAACAGGACTCCCTATGAAATGTGGTATGGCCACATTCCTTCGGTGAGGCATCTCAGGGTTTTTGGTTCCTCATATTATGCCTTCGTACATAAGGAACATATAAAAAAACTCAATGCAAGGAATCACAAATGTATCTTCTTTGGGTACTCATACCTCCAAAGCATACCATCTCTATGATGAAGTGAATAAGAAGTTTATAATATCTAGAGATGTGATCTTTCTTGAGTCTTCTAAGATTGACAATGTTGTTGAGTGGTAGCTTAATTGTTTGGATATATTCGAACATGCAAAGTAATTTCAAGAGTTTGATAATGAGATTCCACATCTCCTTCTCTTAGCTCTATAATTTCTATGAAGAGCCTTGAAGAAATTAGGCTGAAGGAAATTCCTTCACCTGCTTTGTCAGGAAAGAGCTAAGAGACAATTCGCAGCAGGTAGCCAAATCTGACAAGCAGTGAGGGTACATGCAAGATAAAAAGCAAGGATTAATGCAAAGGAGTAATGAAAAGGAGTGTACTGACTACATACATATCATCAAACATCTTTCATCCCACTTAGGATGCCTTGCATCATGCCTGGTTAGTCATAAGATCATGTTGGTCACAACGTCAGTAGCTTAAAGAAACAAGTGGTAATACTCTTCATCTTCTAAGCTATGTAATAAACAAGTGAAAGGGAGCAAGACACGTAGATCAAACACATGGAATAACTTTCAGTTCTTGCAACCATGAATGTCATTGAAGACGGATTGATACGACAATGTTAAGAAAACTTTTAAGCTACATTAAGAGGTGTATTTCAAAAGAGTTGCTTTATTTTCCATACCTAGCCTCCAAAGGGTTATGCATCAGATGGAGTCTTCATGTGGTCCTAATATTCTATCATACCTTGGGTTTCTTGGTCTACTTATTTTTCTCCTCAGCTCCTTGAGAGTCATCTATCATGTCATCTTTCTTCGTGGCCTGTGAGAGAAATAATTGTGTAGTTTCAACGGGCAGTGACTGTTGCGGGATGAGGCCTTGGGAGGACACATTTACACAATTTTAGGATGTAAGGCACTACTTGGTCTGAGGCCCTAGGAGGACACATCTATTCAATTTTAGGATGCAAGATAGATTGGGTAGTCAAGGGACAAAACTACATAGTTTTTGGAGACAGTGGGTTTCGACTGAGGGAAGGACACTGGAGGAAACCACTGCACATTTTTGAATGGTAAGGGAGGTTGGGATTTCTGCATATTGCATGGTTCGAACAAGTAACATAAAAGCTTGAGGGTTACATATGTGAAGTGTGTAGTTCAGGAAAGTTGGAGGAGGCTAGGTTGCTAAGGAAACTCCAAATTTTAGCTAAGTGTGGGATGGATGGAACTTATGTGAATAGTGATAAAACTTCACTACAATCACACACTTAAAAACTTATCGATACAACATATACCATCTAGAACATATAACACATACTTCACTTAATGCAACAACCTTTGTGGCAGCTTACGACAAGTGCGGCTTCGATTATAGACTTTGGGAGGATAAAGGCGACACTTGTGTAAGAGTGTGTGAAATGAGTGTTAAACATGTCTAATTCTCATAAATATTTCCCCTTGAATCAAAACAAACCTCCCTTTGCCTGACAAGTGATTACTCCCATGCCCAAAGATGACACATTCTATGTAAAGATAAAAACATAAACAACTCTTAAGATCGAAAAGGGAAGCTTGAGATCATCAACTTACCAATAAGTGACTAAGGAACGATTGATCACAATATCCATAGTAGGCTCTGAAATTTAAGTGCAGGACAAAATTTTGGATGGTGTTGTAGCGTCTACAACAGAGCCTTCACCTTCTTGCTAGCTTCATTTCCAACTAGTGTCTTGAATTCTACAAACTCAGAGAATGTCTCATCTTTATTCCACATGAAGAAGATCCAACACTTCCGTGAGAAGTCATCAATAAAAGTGACAAAATATTTGTGTCTGACAGTGTAGGCTATCGAGAAAGGTCCATAAACATCATAATGGATCCTTTCTAGGACTGCATGTGCTTAGTTGTCCTGATCATGGAATGTGGATTTTATGTACTTTTGTAATGTACATCCTTTGCATATATCCTATTGCTTAAGTGCTCCTTTAGAGAGGTGAGTAGTTATCTGTTCTATAATATTCAATGTACCATGATACAAATGACCAAGTATATTGTGCCAAAGTTCATCGACATCGCGACCTTCACTTTCTCCGCCTTAGTGCTTAATGTAGCACATTCTTCCACATCTAGCTTATACAGGTTCTTCACACGAACCCTGATCTCCTTCACCTGCCCTGTGGCTATGTGTCTTAGGAATGCTTTTCCTTTGTTGAATATCACTTCACAACCATGGTAAACCAACCACTCAGTGAATGCCGATAGACAGACCGCTAATCCTTTACCTTTACCTTTTTTTACCATCGCCTCATATTGAAATTTTGAAGACAAAATATTTATTTTCTCTTAAAAAATTGTCTTAAAGTCCCCCTCCATGTAGTAGTGCCGAACGCAACAATAGACAAGTTATCTCTAATGGTATTAGCATATATGAAAGGGACAGAAGAGGAATTGATGTCCGAGAAATCTTGTCAGTAAAACTTGTCGCGTTCTTCTTAGTCGACTACCCCCACAAAACAAGGAGCCCAAAAAATCGTTGTCTTTATATAAGATAATGAGAATGGTAATAAAATAACAACCTCGGTATAGGTGCAAGACAATAGTTTTCTACAAGAATGAGGTTCGAGCATAACCATTGCCTATAACCTTGGTTGTGAACTTCCTCCCAAAGTTGATTTACTTTGATCGTCGATTGCTCTACCCAATCCTAAAGTTGGTGGGGCGTGAGTAGGTCCTTCAATTTTGGTCTTTGCTGCCAGGAGTCCTCCCAAAACCTCGCATTATATCCATTCTTGATTTCCCAAAAACTGTGTTGTTGGATTAGATCTTTATGTTGTTTGGCAGCATTCCAAATTAGAGAGCCTGTGCCAACTTCTTTGAGCCGAATTAAATCATCTACTGGTCTATTATGAGAATACTTAGTTGTCCAGAGGATTGCCCAAGGAGTATATGGGTTCGAGAGCCATCTCCACTAGATGCGCGCTCCCATGACCTCCTTGCTTTGCTGAGGATCCCATAATCCAGTGCCTCTAGAGGATTTTGGTTGACAAACTATTTCCCACTTTACTAGAGCCCGTTTTCTATTTTGTTTCGTATTCCCCCATAAAAAATCCCATTGAAGATTTTTGATTGCTTTAAGAACCCATTTGGGTGCTGCTAGGACCGTGAAGAGGTAGAGTGGCATAGATTGTAGCACTACCTTGATTAGAACTAGGCAACTCGCCATATTGAGAGCTCTGAAGGTCCATGAAGAGATACGGGCTTCCAGTTTTTCTAGGAGAATTTTCCAGGATGAGTGATTTAAGGCAGAGGCTATCATTGGAGCTCCTGGGTATTTGGAGGGAAGAGATGCAATCGAGAAGCCCTGAATTCTAGCTATGGAGGCTTGAGTTATGGGAGGTGTGTGAAAGAATAAGACTTGAGATTTTGATTTGTTAATGCAGGCACCAGAGGCATCCGAAAAGTCAGATAAAATCGATTTCAGCTTACGGGCTTCTTGGACCGAAGGATGACCAAATAACATATTGTCATCCACAAATTGCTGGTGGGTGAAAGCAAGGGTATTATGGAAAGAAAGGCCACGTAATTGCTGGTCTTGAAGGGCATCTTTGATGTAACGTCCAAGACCTTCCGCCATAATAACAAATAGAAAGGATGAGAGAGGGTCCCCCTGTCAGATACCTCTGGACAAGTGGAAGGGGATGGACGGGTTCCCGTTGACAAGGATTGAGAAAAAGGTAGAAGTGATGAGACTCAAAATCCATCTTACCCAAAGGGGGGTAAAGCCAAAGGCTAGCAGTATTTTTTGAATATATTTCCAACATAAAGTATCGAAAGCTTTTGAGAGGTCGATTTTTAGGAGCATACCTGCCTTTTTGGTTTGCTTTAGGGAGTGAATGATTTCATGAGTGAGAATTATGCCATCGGTGATCTACCTTCCTTCCACATAACCTGATTACTCCGGTGATATAAGAAGAGGAAGCAGGGGCTTGAGGTGTGTGGCGATCACTTTGGAGACAATTTTATACAATACATTGCATAGTGCAATAGGTCGGAATTTGTCAGCAGTCTGGCTGTTCTCCTCCTTAGGGATGACGGTGATGAAGGTGGCATTCAAGGATGGAAGCATCCATATGTTAAATTTGGACTCCTCGACTAATTGCTAGACTTTCTTCTTGATTAGATCCCAGAAGTTGTGAAAGAAGTCCAAAGTGAAGCCGTGTAGTCCGGGTGCTTTCCCAGCTTTGAGTTGTCACATAGTTGTCTCCACTTCCTGTAAAGAAATGGGCCTGAAGAGTATTTTATTGTGTTCCTCAGTTACAATCTTAGGAATAATCTTGATGATCTTCTCTATAGCTGGCAGCTGATCAGTCTTTATTTCCTGATGCACCCTTTGAAAGTGGGTGAGGAGTTCCTGTTCTATATCTTCATGCTTCTCTAGATGTTCCCCTTATCGATTTTGGAGGAGTAATGTTGTTGTGCATTCTCTGTTGGATAGTGGTATGGTGGAAGAACTTTTTATTGCATTTGCCCTCTTTAAGCCATCAGATCCTCGATTTTTGTCTCCAAAGAATCTCTACCTGTCTTGCTCTTTCTGAGATCTGCGTTTGTAGTTGATGTTCCTGTTCTGCTATGGTTTTGAATCTGCCTTCAGTTATGATTCTCTGTTGTAATTTTTGTATTTCTTGTTCAAGAGTGTTTTTCGCCTGAAAGATATTGCCGAAGGTAAAGCGATTCCACTGTTTTATTTTTTCCTTGATATGCTTTAGCTTTTGTTGGAGCTTGTACATTTTTGCGCCTTCTGGTGGTGTGAAATTTCTCCATGTCTCTGTTATCAGGTTATGAAAATTGGGGTGATTCAGCCAAAAGGCTTTAAAGCGAAAGGGCCTGTGAACATTGTCTGCCAATCTTTGCTAGTGAAGCTTAATAGGTCAATGGTTTGAGCCAGAGAGTGGTAATATAGAGGCCAAGAGATCCTCGCCAAGATGTATTGCATTATCAGAGAATAGGAATCTGTCTAACCGAGATGCAATTTGGTGGGCATATACACGCTTGTTGTTCCAAGTATAAACACCATTGTTGAATTCCATATCTATAAGCATGTTGTTATGAATGTAGTTTTTGAAGTGCGTGCTTTCACAGTCTAGCTTGATCCGTCCTCCTCTTTTTTCCTCCAATCTTGTAATCATGTTGAAGTCCCCTCCTATGATCCAAAGTGGGTGGGATCTTTCTGAGTTGATCTGAGTTAGGGTGTTCAGTGTGTCTACTTTGTTTGTTGCCTCCTAGGGGAAGTATACATTAGTTAAGTGTCCATGAACATTTGTCCCTGTTAAATGAAACTTGGCCTGAATAAAGTGCTTACTGGCATGTATGTTGGTAAGTGTTATAGCTCTATCATCCCAAACAATGGCTAGCCCTCCTGAGGCTCCCATGGCTTCCACCACCACTTCTTTGCTTCTTGGCCACACTTTGGAAAGGATCTGATCCAACGTTGTGGAATTACACTTGGTCTATTGCAAGAAGAGAATTTGAGGCTTTTCCTATTGTAGAATGTTATTTATTAATCATCCCTTCCCCGGGCTATTGAGGCCTCTGATGTTCCATGAGATGAGCTTCATGATTCATGATTGGGAAGGGGATTATAGTATTTGGTGAGCTTGGAGTATCTTCCAAATTGCACCAGCATCTCCCCTATGTGGATGGTTCTTTGAAGTTTGGTTTTCTGTCCTCGTTTCTTGTTGTCTTTGAAGATATTTCTTCCATCCCACTGACTACCAGTTTGGACGCCTAATGATCTTTGTTTCTGTGCTCTTGAGAGAATTACTTCTAAGTTCTCTAGCTGTCACTCAGGAATTTTGTCATATTCCTTTTTCTTACAAGCCTGTTCAAGTCCTAGTATATCTAGATCTCCGATGTTGAAGCTCCTTAGTTCCTATTCCATGTGTTGTATTGTTTCCTGCTCTGCCTCTGTATCATCTACAATCATGAGTTGCATCTGAGTGCTATCTACCTCCATACCTTGAGCAGTCCTTTTTTGCATGTTACTAGGAGAGGGTGTTTTGGTGTCCGCGGGTTGCTTAGAAGTGAGGTCTTTCTTTGAGCTTGATGGAGCAGAATGGGCGGAAGTCTTAGGAATGGATTCAGGCTGTTTCTAATTATCTAAAATATGAACCTCTGGCTGGAGCAGGATTTCAAAGTTGTTGCTTGTTGAAGGCAAGAAGGTGCTGGTGATAGGTTTTTTGACTGAGGTAGAGGGCTTTTTATGGGTCTTTTTACGATTGGGAACTTTTGTGAACCCATCCGAGTCGGATTTGTCCATTGAAGGGGTGATTGTGGATATCATATTGGAGGGACAGTCTTGGAATAAATGGCCCAGGCTGTGGCATTTTCGACAGTGGAATGGTACATGCTCATAATCTATTGTTTGTAACCATTCATAATCATTATGGTGAGGCTTACCGCATCCGGGAGAGCTTTGCTGAGCTGCATGTATACACAGATCTGGGCATAGGAGGTGTATCGCTTCAGCTTTGTCTCCTCTGCCACTTTGATGAATTCGCCTAAACCATTCCCAATGTCTCGCAAAGAGTCTTCGTCGCAATACTCCAGAGGGAGAGAATAAAGGCACAACCACACTGGGGCCCAACTCAAATCTTCTTTGTCCGGGTTAAAGTGCTCGATCCAGCAATGGATCAGAAGATTAGGAAGCCGGACCTAGACTGGGACCTCTTTAGGGGTATCGATTGAGGGATCGAAGTTAGGGGTCCAATTATTCAGATACAGACTCTGATTTCCCATAAAATACGGACCGTTTCTGGAAACCAAATCTCATTCTTCTTTGGAGGTGAACTGGAAAATGAAATACCCTCTTCCAACAACATAGCAGATCACATTGTTTTCTATCTGGGGCCTCCAATTGCGTTGGATCCAGTCATTTGTTGTTTTTGTAGAGGGACAATGTCCCACAAATTGTCCTACCAACCCTCTGTTAGCTAGGGCTAGGGCGATTTTTATCGATTGGTCTTATGGCAAGGCGATCTTAGGAATTTCCTCTAGTTTTTTGATGAATTTCGGGACTTCTGGAATCAAATGTTTCTTCTCTTTCTGCGAGAGTAATCTTTTGAATGCTTCTTCTGAAGAGATTGGTTGGGTGGGAGAAGGCTCCCCACCCCTAGGCGCACTCATGGCGGCGGCTACGCTCCTCTGCGATCGCAAAACCCAGACGCGAACGCTGTGCCAGTAGTAGCATTAGCCAGAGGAGGGAGGTAGAGCCCGATTGCGGGGATGATGGGAAGGATTAAGAGCCCAGCAGCAGGGGCTGCTAGGCAGGGGGCCTGCGGAGGGCCGCAGGGGCCGAGGAAGTAGGGGCGCGAGAGCTCCAGTTCAAAACGCGCGTGCAGATCACCCTGAAACTCAATGTTGCCCTCTATTTTCATTCGAAGTGAAATATCATATTAAACATAGGTTTGATTTAAAGTGGTAATTGTATTAAATATAAAGTTTTGTCTTAAAATATTTTTGTCTCAAAATGCTTTTGTCTTAAATATAAAGTTTTGTCTTAAAATAATTTTTTCTTAAATTGTTTTTATCTTAAAATAATTTTGTCTTAAACTATTTTTGTCTTAAATATGAAGTTTTGTCTTTAAATTTTTGTCTCAAACTACTTTTGTCTTAAATATAAAGTTTTGTCTCAAAATATTTTCGTTTTAAATTATTTTTGTCTTAAATATAAAGTTTTGTCTTAAAATATTTTTGTCTCAAACTACTTTTGGCTTAAACTATTTTTGTCTTAAATATAAAGTTTTGCCTTAAAATATTTTTGTCTCAACCTATTTTTGTTTTAAAGTTTATATTTAAGACAAATAAATTGATATTAATTTTTAATGTAAAATAACTAAAATAAAAAATGAGTTTTTGAGACAAAAGATTTCCTTTGTCTTAAAAAAATGTCTCAAAAGTGCTCTTGGTGTAGTAGTGAAGATAGTCTACCTATTTTGAGACAACACTAAATGTATTTATATGTAACCTTATTCGATGTGAATGGACAATATAGTGTGCACTATCAAAATTTAAGTCACATATATTAGTGCATGTACTTATTGGCCAATAAAGTTTTAACTAACTCCATATATGTTAAATATGTACATATTAGTGCATGTATTTAATGTTTATCAAATATTATTAAAAACAAGATTAACAGTTGTAACTCAGTATAGTCTTTGCCTTTATTGCTAATTAATTAAATAAATAGTGTCATGTTTTGTCCTTTTTCAAGAATGATTTGTTTCCCTAATCATCTCCATAATCTATTGTTATTCTTGCCTCCACACACTACCTCCACACAACTTTTCTTATTCCAGCCTTTGCACAGGGTTGCCTCTACCACTAATCAATTGTTTAAGGTAATGTGTGGTCTCCGTTTTGTTGTTTTTCAAATATGCTCTCTTTCCAAAATCATCTTCGCAATCCGTCATTATTTCTACCTCCACACATCTTCCTCCCACTTCCCACAATGAAAGCCACCTCTACAACTTTCATTATTTCCTACTCTACATGCTTCCTTCTCACATCTGTACTAAGCATAATGAAAGCCACTTTCTCACAACTTCCTCCACACATATAATAAAATTTAAAACCAAAGCCACCTCTACAACTTTCATTATTTCCGGCTCTATGTGCTTCCTTCTCACATGTGTACTAAACACAATGAAAACCACCTTCTCACAACTTCCTCCACACATATAATAAAATTTAAAACCAAAATTTATGAAAAATATCAAAACTCCTATGAAATGAGGAGAACTGCTATGCCTAGCTCCATACCTCCAAACTTTTAGAGTTAAGCGACACACCAAAGAAATTCGAATGCTTAATGCAAACATGGCAGAAATAATTGGAACGGTCCCAAATACCATCAACATGATTATTGATTTTTTTTTATTTTTATTTTTCATGATCTTTCTTATCATATGTACTAACCCTGTGCAGTGCCAATTTCTTAACTGATTTATTACACGGTAAAAGCTGGTGGTTATCTTCTCTTTATTTCAAAATGGTTAAGCAACCATATCACTAGCTGTTGGAACTTAACACAGATTATATTATTCTGGTTAAAGATGGATAGATATCTTAAAATATGCACCCACACAATTGGATCAAACTTTTTAACATTTATCAGTGACATATGAATAAACCCGAAAAATGTAAGAGATATTAAAAGTGTAAAGAGTTGTAGCAAAAGTATTTAGTTAAGAAGTTGGAGAAATCACTTAAATTGCATTGTTTCTGAGTGAGTAGTCCAATTATAAGCATTAGAGATCACTCACGAAATGGCTTGATATGTGAAATTCAAGATGGTTATGTCATAATAGTTTTCGCTCATAGCGTTGTGTTTTACACCGGAAAATAAAAAATGTTATTTTCATTCTAGATGAGATGTCTGTTTAAGCTTAAAATAAAAACGCGGTGATATAATTTAAATTAGTAAATGCTGATATGTATCAATACGAGTATAAAAATCATTATTAGTCCCTGCCATCTGGCAATGGTCAGGGACTATAGTAATCCAAATGTCTTGGGATAGCATTAATCTTAACCGCTATGCTATTTATTTAGGGTGATTATTAGTCCCTGAGCGAAGTTTGCATATGTGAATCGCTAGGTAATCAAGTTTTCAAAAAAGGCCATCTTATTTGGCCTCTTCCTGAAGCGGAAGAGGCTGGACCATAGTTTATTTTGTTTTGGACCTGTTTATTAGTCCCTGTAGTCAAGGAGTTGTTGCTATTAATGTTAATATTAGTTTGAATTTGATTGAATTTGTTTCAGCATATTAGCAGGTTGTTTGAGGGTTTGAGCATAGTGGCTCATTTTGGCAGGTGTTGTGGGGTTGTGCATGCAGGTGCTATAGCTGGCCGTGCTGTGGGTGTTTTGCTGGCTGTGTTTATCTTCACCAGCTCCTTTTCACTTCAAATTATATCAATTTGATGGTGACCCTTTGCTATGCAGCCTCTCTGCAGGAGCCATAGACAGTGCGGATGTGATTTCTCCTCCATACAGGTTCAGGCTACTATGAACGGCCTCACTCAAAGGTGGCTCGGCGGGGTTTCTTGGTTAATGGAAGCATTCACATCCCATGAGAGTGCCCTACGGGGGCGAACCAAGAGCAGAGCAGTTAGGGTAGCGAGGGATGTGGGTTTCATCACCGAGGATAATAGTGGTATCTGAAGTCCCTTTTCCCACACAAAATCACAGAGAGACCCGAGATTATATATTACTGTGCTTTCCACCGAGATCTTGTCACCATGCTTGCCTGTGGTTATGTATCACCGAAATTTCAGAGTGATCCGTAGTTCTGTAATCTGCAACTCCGTAATCCGACAGGACTTTAAATTCATTTTTGTGGCCGATGTGACTGTGTTATTCAACATTTCCCTTGCTTCTCTTCAAGAGGATTGTGTTGGTCTTGGAGGTCTTAGCCATTCTAGGTGG
Source organism: Pinus taeda (assembly GCA_000404065.3). Classification (NCBI taxonomy): domain Eukaryota; kingdom Viridiplantae; phylum Streptophyta; class Pinopsida; order Pinales; family Pinaceae; genus Pinus; species Pinus taeda. The sequence goes on from APFE030731056.1 coordinate 55,871, forward strand.
TTTTACGCTGATGCCAAGCCTGCTGCTCAGTCAGTATGGGCGCAGCAGCTACATGGGCCCCTCCCTTCCGTTTATAGATTGGTTGAGGAACGAAAGAATCGAAATGCCCTTTCTTTTATCCTATGGTTGGGTACCTTGGGGAGGCTCCCTGTCTGTAGATTTTACTTGTAGCCCTAAACTAGAAACCCTCTATATCCTCGAACCCCTCACTCTCTTTCCAGCCCTAGATATCGGCTAGCACTTCTGGTTCGCTAATGGGAAACAAACTCGGGATGGTTTCTGGCATAAAGCGACCATCAAAAAATAGAAAGTAGGAGTAGCCTTGATAGGATTATTCATAAGGTGGGTATGAGTACTCAGAGGTAACTTCGACTGGGCTGCCCGCTCACTGAGGTAGGCGATCTGTCTTAAGGAAGAATATTGGCAGGGTGAAGAATGATTGATTCTATTAGCCAAAGGTGTAGGGTAGTCAGATCAAGGGCTTAGCACCAGAGAAGGAAGTAGCCAAGATTGGTAAGTCTAGAATAGAAGAAAGAGTGCGGGTTTGCAGACAGCGCTCCACTATAGTCTTTGGGTAGGAGCTTCGGTCATACTACGACTCGGGCACGAGAGCTATGGCTTTGCACCACAGATCCTCAAGACAATCTGGCAATCGTGCGTGAGTTTCACTTCATTGCGCAGGGGTTGCCAAATAACAGGAGGGACTATGCTGATCAGGCCAGCACAATTTGGCATTTCCATGGAGAATGTCATCTCGGCTCTGTGATTAACGAGAGTTATCAGGTAAAAGGAATTGATGTTATGCTTGCTGTATTATAGGGCTGAGGGTCGGGGAGAGGGTTATACAGCAGGGCATCGAATTTATGCCAGCAGCTAAGGTGGCATGGCAGTGACATCTGTTTCGTGAGCTATGACATCTGTTGGGCCATCATCTAAGGTAAGCTAGTGTGAGGCTGATTTGATGGAGGTTAAGTAAGTCAGGTCATTTGTACGTGTTATTCATTCGATTCTAGATTATGCATGCAGCGTCCGCTACGTGTAAGTTACTTTTCTTGTTATATAATAAAGTTAGAAATGATTTCGTGGTTAGCTCGCTTCCACTTTTGTTTTTGCTTCAGCTCTGCTACATTGGTCTATTTCAGGTACTATTTATGTTATTGCATTATTTTGATATATTTTAGTGTCTGCAGGGTTTCGGTTTTTTACAGAGGGTGTGTACGATTTAGTCCTTGGCAATGGTTTCTTTTTTGTCTGTGAACAAATAAAGGGCATTCACAATAGAGCTATATGGGGGAGCCAATGCCTGTATGGGATAGGGTTTCTCCTATCGTCAGGGCATTCACAGTCACTATTTGACTATATCGTCAGGGCATTCACAGTAGAGCTATATAGGGGAGCCAATGCCTATATGGGATAGGGTTTCTCCTATCGTCAGGGCATTCACATTAGAGTGGCCCCTGAGCCTCAATAAAAATGTTAGCATGCTAGCCTTGCTTATCCCCAATGCCAGCCTGAGACGTTATTCAGTTCACCTTGTAATTTTTGTCTTTATGTTCTTTTTCTGTCATGCTTCAGTGCCTCTGAAGTATCCCTACAAGCTAGCTGTTAAACTCTTGATGTTTGCATTTTCTGTTTTGCATTTCCTGTCTATGTCACAGTCGACAATATCAGGCTTACCTCGTCAAGATTATATGTCCAATGCTTGAAGTTTTAATCTTAGTCTATACGAACTGCTACTTATATCTGCCTTTTCCTATATATATGGGTCATGTCTATTTTCCTCTATTCCGTATGATTCCCATAGGTCATTCACCAAATACAGGCCTAATATAGGAAGAATTGGCATATCAATGGGTATACTACTTCCTTATTTCCATAATAATATTGGTGTTTGCATTTTCTGTTTTGCATTTCCTGTCTATGTGACAGTCGACAATCTCAGGCTTACCACGTCAAGATTATATGTCCAATGCTTGAAGTTTTAATCTTAGTCTATACGATCACCAAATACAGGCCTAATATAGGAAGAATTGGCATATCAATGGGTATACTACTTCCTTATTTCCATAATAGTTTTGATGTTTGCATTTTCTGTTTTGCATTTCCTGTCTATGTGACAGTCGACAATCTCAGGCTTACCTCGTCAAGATTATATGTCCAATGTATCTGCTTGAAGTTTTGCAATCAAGGCACTCATGACTTTGATCCTGGTCTCTAAGACTACTTGGTCAGTAGCATTGATTTTCTCTTTAAGATGGGATTTAGGTAATTTGACAATACCTTCGGCTTTGGCCCCATACTCCAAGGTGCTAATTGTTTTCTGAATGTCTTTTGGATCAGTGCTTGCACAGATTTGCATGGATCTAAGTTAGTTCTTAAAAAAATTAAGGTCCATAGTATACCTTGCTGCTAATCCTTTAGGTAATTTGTCAAACGCCCCAGTTTGGGACATTCATTTCTAGGCAATCAAGGCCCTGATAACCAACCCAGACTCAATGAACTATTCACATTGGGGATAAGACATGTGTGTAATTATAACAACAATAGAATAGGCCTTTAACTGATTGTATTAGAACTTCAAAATTGTCCGGTAGCTCAAACTGTAAAAAGAAAACCACCATTTCTCAAGGCATAGTATAGAATTATTATTGTCAAAGCATCTATGAAAAGATCTCATGACAATTGAACGGGGTTCAAACACAGCACTTACATTTTAATTAAGCATCCATACTAACATGTAATCGATCTCGAATTCTGTACTTGATATTGTAATAGAGGGCAACGGTTTGTACCTTGCTAGTTTCTTAGCAAAAAATGAAATATAGATTTTGGTTCAACTTACATCTTGAGGACTGAGCAAAGGCCTAGGATCCAAATCCATGTTATGCCCCAAACCTTCCTTTATCTTCAGATAACACAGCAAGAGAACATTGGGGTTCAAACTTCAAACTGCAAGCCATGAATCTTAGCATAACTAACTAATTCTAGAAGAGAATGAATTCTTTGTCAGTCTTATAAAGCCCAAAAAAATGCTAGGTGAATGAATTTTCGGTTCTTGAGATTCAGGATCCGATATCCAATGATTGGCCTCTAGATTATATTTACTAGATGATTGCTATCTATACTATAAAGTTGGCCAAAAACTTAACGTATAAGGATAACAAAACCACTATGTTTCACGTAATGTAATGGGCCTAGTTATGTAGAAAACTTTGGTAACTAGTGTGTAAAAGGACTGTTACTTGCTATCTAAGCTTTTATAAGTGCTAGTTGTGTTAAAGGTTTATAGTGTTTATTATAAACATACCTGTAATCAATAAGCATCTACATGTGCTACACTACTTTTGAGGTTCTCAAGTTTCTGTGTTTTTCCATCCAACTCTTTTGCAACCTCATTTCTGCACTCATCTTTTAATCTATTATCTGCTTGAAGTTTTGCAATCAAGGCACTCATGACTTTGATCCTGGTCTCTAAGACTACTTGGTCAGTAGCATTGATTTTCTCTTTAAGATGGGATTTAGGTAATTTAATAATACCTTCGGCTTTAGCCCCATACTCCAAGGTGTTAATTGTTTTTTGAATGTCTTTTGGATCAGTGCTTGCATAGATTTGCATGGATCTAAGTTAGTTCTTAAAAAATTAAGGTCCATAGTATACTTGCCACTAATCCTTTCGGTAATTTGTCAAACGCCCCAGTTTGGTACGTTCATTTCTAGGCAATCAAGGCCCTGATAACTGACCCAGACTCAATGAACTATTGACATTGGGGATAAGACATGTCTGTAATTATAACGACAATAGAATAGGCCTTTAACTGATTGTATTAACACTCCAAAATTGTCCGGTAGCTCAAACTGTAAAAATAAAACCACCATTTTCTCAAGGCATAGTATAGGATTATTATTGTCAACGCATCTATGAAAAGATCTCATGACAATTGAACGGGGTTCAAACACAACACTTACATTTTAATTAAGCATCCATACTAACATGTAGTCGATCTCGAATTCTGCACTCGATATTGTAATAGAGGGCAACTGTTTGTGCCTTGCTAGTTTCTTAGCAAAAAACGAAATATAGATTTTGGTTCAACTTACATCTTGAGGACTGAGCAAAGGCCTAGGATCCAAATCCATGTTATGCCCCAAACCTTCCTTTATCTTCAGATAACACAGCAAGAGAACATCGGGGTTCAAACTTCAAACTGCAAGCCATGAATCTTAGCATAACTAACTAATTCTAGAAGAGAATGAATTCTTTGTCAGTCTTATAAAGCCCAAACAAATGCTAGGTTAATGAATTTTCGGTTCTTGAGATTCAGGATCTGATATCCAATGATTGGCCTCTAGATTATATTTACTGGATGATTGCTATCTATACTATAAAGCTGGCCAAAAGCCACAAAAGATATTATTTGTCTATTCAATAATTTATCCCTAGGCAAATTTCTTCAGATTTAGGCTTTGATATCCAACAATTGGCCTGTAGTTTAGATTTACTGGATGATTTCTATCTATAACATAAAGCTGGCCAAAAGCCAGGAAAGATACGTTTGGGTTCTGGCTTGGTCAAATTAGAAGTCTCAAGGATGGACAACTTTCTTTTACACACAATGATGACAGAGTCCTTTCACACTCTGCTTTACTTGGCCGAGAAGCATTTACCTTTGGACAAGATGCCAGGTGTCTGTGCTCAATAGAGATATTTAAGTGCAAAACATTGTTCTCACATTCTAACACTTGTGTCCATATACATTCCTTGTTCTTCAGCACAAGTTTTTCAGGAATACCTTTGCACAGGCCATATTAATGCAGATTTGGGCAGTTGTAGAGGATTGCAAAGCCCTGGTCTTTAGGCTCAGGGTAATAAACTTAAAAAGACCATTACCAATGGCCCTGGGAGATTTTTTGTACCATTATTCAAGAGGGAGACTGGGCTTTCTTACCCAGTTTTGGACAAACTAATGCTTCCTTATGCATATTAAAATCATGTTTCCATGGCTACATATAGAAATTATAATAATCACCACAGTAATTGATAACTACAAAATTTTGTTCGTGAGGTAGAGAATCACAGGTGGAACTGGAAGCTGTATTTGACATCATTGGCCTCTAGATTATATTTACTGGATGATTGCTATCTATACTATAAAGCTGGCCAAAAGCTTAACGTATAAGGATAACACAACCACTATGTTTCACGTAATGTAATGGGCTTATCAGACTGATCTGGAGTTGTAAGCACTGTACTACTTATGTAGAAAACTTTGGTAACTAGTGTGTAAAAGGACTGTTACTTGCTGTCTAAGCTCTTATAAGTGCTAGTTGTGTTAAAGGTTTATAGTGTTTATTATAAACATACCTGTAATCAATAAGCATCTACATGTGCTACACTACTTTTGAGGTTCTCCAGTTGCTGTGTTTTTCCATCCAACTCTTTTGTAACCTCATCTCTGCACTCATCTTTTAATCTATTATTTGCTTGAAGTTTTGCAATCAAGGCACTCATGACTTTGATCCTGGTCTCCAAGACTACTTGGTCAGTAGCATTGATTTTCTCTTTAAGATGGGATTTAGGTAATTTGACAATACATAGTCCAGTAACTGCTATAACAGAATGCCTAAGGCTTAAGACTATCCAAGATAACAGGGCCAACCCTTTATTAGATAAATTCATGTTATGACCATTGTTTTTGTTTTACTAAATAAGAGCCTTGATAATACAAAGTCGAGACAGGGTTATCCCTGGAAATAGCTTAAATAAATTAGCGGCCTATTCATCTGTAACTGCTATAACAAGAATTCTGAGGCCTAATATTATACAAGATAACATAGTCAATCCTTTAATTATCTATTATGCTATGGAATTGCTAATAGCTAACAGATCAAGGCAAAAGACAAGAAGATAAGGATCAAAACAAACCCAATCTGGAATGCATTCCAAACATACAATTGATGTATTTAGCTCAGGGTCTGATATTTGACAATTGATCCCTAGGGCCTAGATAATGCTCTTCTGAACAAGGCTTTGCTATGAACAATATAACCCTAGACAAAGTTCTTGAGATTCAAGATCTGATATCCAAAGATTGGCCCCTAGATTATATTTACTTGATGATTGCTATCTATACTATAAAGCTGGCCAAAAGCCACAAAAGATATTATTTGTCTATTCAACAATTTATCCCTAGGCAAAGTTCTTTAGATTCAGGCTTTGATATCCAACAATTGGCCTGTAGTTTAGATTTACTAGATGATTGCTATCTATAACATAAAGCTGGCCAAAAGCCAAGAAAGATACGTTTGGGTTCTGTCTTGGTCAAATTAGAAGTCTCAAGGAGGGGCAGCTTTCTTTTACACACAATGATGACAGAGTCCTTTCACACTCTGCTTTATTTGGCTGAGAAGCATTTACCTTTGGACAAGATGCCAGGTGTCTGTCTCAATAGAAATCTTTAAGTGCAAAACATTATTCTCACATTATAACACTTGTGTCCATATACATTCCTTGTTCTTCAGCACAATCTTTTCAGGAATACCTTTACACAGGCCATATTAATGCAGATTTGGGCAGTTGTAGAGGATTGCAAAGCCCTCGTCTTTAGGCTCAAGGTAATAAACTTACACAGACCATTACTAATGGCCCTGAGAGATTTTTTGTACCATTATTCAAGAGGGAGACTAGGCTTTCTTACCCAGTTTCGGACAAACTAATGCTTCCTTATGCATATTAAAATCATGTTTCCATGGCTACATATAGAAATTATAATAATCACCACAGTAATTGATGACTGCAAAATTTTGTTTGTGAGGTAGAGAGTCACATGTGGAACTGGAATTGGAGTATTTTGGAATTTTTGTTTTTTGAACTATAAGCTTTAAGAACTAAGTGGCTTTCTTCTTTGATTAGTCATTCAAGAACTAGATATTCATACAATAAATTTGCTTTCTCATTTCGTTTTAAAACTAAGTTGTATTTCTTCATTTCACTTATTAATTTTAAGTTGTATTTGACTGGTCAGTGGAATGATATACATTTACAACCGCTGGTCCTAATGTACAACAGGTTCTTTTTTGTCTTTGGCAGTGGTATTTTGAACTCTGATATCAAAATTGTGCATTGGATCTTATCCGACATAAACAGTCTGAGTAGCTCAGTAGACATTTCCATTCCCAAAGGTACACACAATGATTCTCTGTTCTATATGCATTTGCATTGTTCAACTTGCTTTGTGACTTGTAATTGCATTGCATGACTAAACATAATATTGCATCGAACATTTAGTCGTCATCATGTCTCCTATGTCTGAGGAACACAATTTGCAATTAGTCTTGCAAAAGCATCACTTATGTCGTGTGGACAATTTCTCATATCTAATTGGAGACTATTTATTCGATAGTTTAGAACTTTTGCTAGATTTCCGATACACATCAGTAGAGCTAAGAAGAGGAACAATAGAGTATTTTAGAGATTGTCTCGAAAAACAAGATAGAGAGGCAATTTTGTCTTATGAACATGAACTGCATGAAGTGTGACTTCAAGAAATGAATAACATTAGCAACCGTGAAATCTATTTAGACAAAATGGCTAGATCTGCCTCAAACAATATACCCTTAGGATCTAGAGGTCTATGGGGAGATATTTTCTGTATCATTGGCTCTCAAATTGGCTGAAAATTCCAATTAGGGTTTGGTCCAAAACAAAGATGAGGATTTATTTGCACTTCAATTCAAGTCTTACAGCAAATACTCGTGACATATTATTCCATGACGAGGATCCTCTGAATGGGCACTTCGAACCTTTGGTTCGTAGGTAGTCTACAATTGATTGTACCTTCCAACAACAAACCAATGCATCATATGAACAAGATGCTGTAATGTTTCATTCAGCGCATTCCTCAAAGAACAATACTAAAGCACAACCTGAAACAAAATGTCAATCTGTTGAAACTAAATTAAAACCATGTTGTCACTTAAACAAGCATAAGAGAAGTGTATCTTATACAAATTCAACCAGTTATACTTTTTTACATTTCCTTAGAAGAAGTTGCATTAGTGTTAACACTTAGTACATTTTGCAATTCAGGTTTATCTTTTCACTACATTTCAACCAATTTTCAAATCAATACAAAAACAAATTTCAAAACAAGAAGCACCAATGGTGTTGTTTCAGAATCTTGTCAGAGGAAAAGAGTACGGATCACTACACACATGCAAATCCACCTTCATAACAACCGTCAATTCGAACAGAGTACTTGCAGACCTTAGAAAACTAACTATGTCGACAACAAAGGTTGTTTCCTAGTCAACAAAATATAATTTCTAATTCTTTATTTGTTGTTTTGCTAAATTATTTGCGATTCTTTTAAATTATGTTTTTTATTACAATATCTAACGCTAAAACTGTACTGCAACCTATTCTCCTAAATTATGCTCCTTCATTTATCGTCCTCCTAGTATTTTTTATTACAATATCTAACGCAAAAACTATACTATAACATGAAGCAGGTTAAAGGAATGCAGACATACATGCAGAACCTTTTGTTACAATCTACAACAATTGCTCTCTTCCAGCAGACACATTTGGAACAGTTTTCACAGATCAACTTAACTATTCCACATGTCAAGAGTTAACCACGTATCGACGCTGTTTACAATTGCATTGCATCATCCAAACAGAAGCAAATGTTCAGTACAAGTGCATTCTAAAAGGTAGTTTGCTTTTAGAACTTTGTCCATCTCTAACAGGTCTGACATATGAAAAATATCTAGAAGACATTACTGATGTTACGTACAACTTACGAGATTTCCACGTGCACAGCAGTTTCCTATTGGATAGTTCGGATGTCATTGTGCATACAGATTGACTTATTTTACCCTCTGTAATGTGCTACTTGAGAAGAACTGGAAGTATGAATTTTTGTCATAAGCTTGAGAAGAATTTTTGTTTTTCAAGCTATAAGCTTGAGAAGAATTTCCATTTTTGAGCTAAGCAGTCATTCAAGAACTGGATATCCATATAATATATTTGTATTCTTATCTGATTACTTTTTTGAACTTGTATTCTTATCTGATTACTTTTTTGAACTACTTACTCATTCAAGAACTAAGTGGATTTCTTCTCTGATTAGTCATTCAAGATAACTTTTTTGAACTAAGTAGTCATTTAAAAACTAAGTGACTCGTTTTTTAGCTAAGCACATTACACTACGGGAACTGTGGAATAATTTACTAGTGGTGTTTTTTGTATGGGTTGCATTAGGGAATATGTTGAAGTGGGGTGTTGCTCTATTTAAGCGATACTATTGTTTCAAATATCGTAGTGGTCAGGGCATAAATACTAAGGTCGAGTTTCTGAAACAATGGGACAGTGGTCAGGGCATAAATACTAAATACTAAGGTAGGGTTGTATACCAACTCCTATTAGCAAACAATTTACCCATCTTAATTTACTTTTCATATTGGGCCTGCATAATAGATCCCGCAAATCTATACATCTTTCCCTGAATAAATCAGCTAGCCATACTTCCGTTGTATATGGCAGAGATCTATTAAACCTTAAAGAGTTCATATTTAAGATTTAGCCAAACCTTAAGATGGGCTTATGCCTGTTCATAAAATAGTTTGAACTGCTTATTGTACCAGACCCTCTGTAGTGTGCTGAGAAGAACTGGAAGTATGAATTTTTGTCATCTTTCCCTGAATAAATTAGCTAGCCATACTTTCGTTGTATATGGCAGAGATCTATTAAACCTTAAAGAATTCATATTTAAGATTGACCCAAACCTTAAGATGGGCTTATGCCCGTTCATAAAACAGATTGAACTGTTTATTGTACCAAACCCTCTGTAGCGTGCTGCTTGAGAAGAACTGGAAGTATGAATTTTTGTCATAAGCTTGAGAAGAATTTCTATTTTTTGAGCTATAAGCTTGAGAAGAATTTTCGTTTTTGAGCTAAGTAGTCATTCAAGAACTCATTCAAGATTACTTTCTTGAACTAAATAGTCATTTAAGAACTAAGTGGCTTGTTTTTGAGCTAAGCACATTACACTACGGGAACTGTGGAATAATTTACAAGTCGTGTTTTTTGTATGGGTTGCATTAGGGAATATGTTGAAGTGGGGTGCTGATCTATTTAAGCGATACTATTGTTTCAAATATCGTAGTGGTTAGGGCATAAATACTAAGGTCGAGTTTCTGAAAGCTTAGATATCTCCTGACACGGCCACTAAATTCTATATAAAATTGATTTCAATTGCATCCCATATGTTCTCCATGAGAGTGTAGATCCCTCAACCTCTTCAGGGTGAAGCTTGTTCATCTGTTTTGGGGCAAAACGCCTGTTTCCAGTAAGCTTTCAGTCAAAACAATCCCTTGTTCTCTGTTTCATTTAAATTCATGGAAAACAGTTAATAATCTGTCTTGTCAAAATAATATTATTTATTTCTACTTGCTAATTGGGATCTTAATAGAGTTTTTAGTGGAATTGATTTACTGTTCTCAGGCATGTATACAAATTTCTCCTTATCATCTCCATAGTATCATTTTCTTCCCCCTCTTTTTGTCTCTCAAAATTGTGTCAATTTCAATGTGTTTTGTTCTCATAGCGTGTAGGATTTCCATGTTCATTATTGATGGGGTTTTTGTTTATGATGGTTATTGGGTTGTAGTATGGTGCGTTGTTTATTATGAGTGTTGGTAAATCTTTGAAGCTCATTTTTCAAAGTGTTTTTATTCTCATTGTTTTTCATTTTTTACAATTCCATCATCTTGTTCTACAGTCTACAGTCTCCTAAACGTTTCACGAATTGAGCGGTCAGTCTCTGGGTGCTTTATATGGTGATGATGACACCCAGTTTCTGCGTGTTTTATATGCTTATGATGTTGGTCTTCGTTTTGCGTGATTTTGATTTTGAGTTGGCGAAGATCAAGGTTCAAATGAAGGGAAGTCGGTGTTTCAGCTTACCTGTGACAAGCTTTCGATTAGGGTTTACCTGCATACAATTTTTCTCATAAAAAATGGCCCATATATTCTATGTTTCTACTTCATTCAGTTGTTAATAGTAGCAAATGACTAGTGTAATCAGCTTGATCTCCGTTGATGACGGTATAGTACTAGTCATAAATACATCGTGATTATATCGATTATAGAGCTAAAGCATGGATAAAATTCCAGCTTGTATAAAGGATCTAATTACAAGATGAAAAGACTGACACAGGTTGAGCTGCTGCCTCGTGGATTCTTGAAAGATAAATTGTTTGTACGTGAGCTTGCTTGAATTAGCTATGTACTATTTATCTTGTAGTAGGCATTGCAAATGAGGGTTAGATGGTGTGTGCATTGTAAACGAGAACCCCATGGCAGATAACAATGCTTTTGACAAAGGTGGCCAAGGTTTAAATATCTTGACATAGTTTCTGAGTTGTATCTTATGGGGTGGCATGTGGTGATTTGCAGAGTGTAAATACTAAAGACCCAGTGTCACAGACCTAAGAGTCTTCACCATAATCTTTCTTTTCGTCATTGCTGGTTGTGTGGCATTGCCTTGCCTCAGCCAAAGTGGTTTGACCAACCTATACTTATGACAACCAGATTATGTCTGTTCACTTCAAGTCTGTCCATAACTTAACTTTAAGCTACAATTAATTAAATGCACAACTAAGTCCATCACAACCCTTAAAGCAACCACACGCTTGCCTCCTACAAGTCTTGTCTTCTTCTTGTCACTTAGCAAGTGCAATTCACCCTACTGTGCCTAACCCTGAACTTAGCACAGTGACAAAGTGCCTTTACATTCCTTTTGAATGACTATCACTTATGCCTTGGCACTTTTGAGGCACCCTCTTTTTATACAAGTCTTGTCTTTCACTTGCATGTCCCTTCACTTTAAGGTTGATCCAAATGCAACTTATCAACTTGCTTCCTTTGGTGGCTTGTCCATCGACCATTTGCCAAAGTTGTCTCAATTTGTCCCGAGTTTTCCCAGTTCATCAAAGTTCATTCAGTTATGCCTAAGTGCATCCAATTGTGCCCAAGTGCATCCAATGGTAACTCCAATGTCTAATGGATACTTAGCCCCAATTCCTCAAAGACTTCTACCAAGTCAGCTGGCATAGATCTATTAAACCTTAAAGAGTTCATATTTAAGATTGACCCAAACCTCAAGATGGGCTTATGCCCATTCATAAAACAGTTTGAACTGTTTATTGTACCAGAAAATAATTATTTTGAGTCCATAATTAAGATGGACTTATGCCAGGGCATAAAACAGTTTGAACTCTTTTTATTGTACCATAGAGCGAGCTGCTCTTATGCTCATACAACCAATTCAAGGTATTGTGCCAGGTAGCTAGCTGCTCTTATACAACCAATTTATCCATCTTAATCACTTAGACGTATCAATTTTTTTCATATTGGTCCTGCATAACAGTTCCTGCAAATCTATACATCTTTCCCTGAATAAATCAGCTAACCATACTTTCGTAGTAGTGTGACAGGATAGACATGCATAACTAATGATTGAAATAAAGACATCTCCTGCTGCTTTTAGGTACCTAGCTCGAGAGGGCAAGAACTCTATAACATCCGATTTGGTAATTAAGACAAGATCTGATTCTCGGAAAGAGAGTCAAAGAGACCTGGCTTTCTACCCTTTGCCCCTTGGACAGACAGGATCACCTTTTCTTTGAAAGCGCAGACAGGCTTGACTCACGGATTGGACAGTGGAAGTCCCAAGCCTCGTTTGTTAGTTGGGGCTTTCATCTACATTGTGTCTTTGTCCAGTTACCTCGCCTTTACAATGCAGAATTGAATAATTGCACGGATTGCTCACTTAACTACAACACCGATTGCATATCAAATTCTACACCTTCCATCTTGCATCTCCAATAAATGCTCTTCATATTGGATAATATCCTCTCCAATCTGATCTTGAAGTATTTCAACTACATTTCAAATCAGACTGTATATGTATTTATTTCTGCACCTATCAGAAATCTATCCTGCATTCAGGTGTTGCGATCTTGCAGGACTTTCCCTATTTTCTTGTACAACACGTTTCTGTGTTTACGCATTGTCTTTCAATCTTTTCAAATGATTACCTCTTCCTTCTAGTAAAATATTCTCAAAAACCCAGTGCCATTCACACCTAAAACCAGCTTGCAAACATCCTGAACCCTTTTATAAATTACCTTCTGCACCTACATATTGACATACATCTCTCTGCTTCACATAACATGGAATCGATTAGCATAAGCCAACTTACTCAACTGTCAACATTGTTTCTCTTAGCACTTGTTCTCATGACTCTTTTGATTATGGACATCGTAAAAGTAGAAGCACAAAGAAAAAAGAAAGCAAGAAACAGCCACTAACAATAGGAGCATAGGAATCTACGACAAGTACTCGGCTATTAGACTATCCAGAGGAGCATACGAATCTACAACAATGATTATGCAGTATATATGAGTTACAATGCACATTCTTGAGTTACTGGCAAGTTTTAAATTTATGCAAGCCAGTTTATGTGTCATGCTCATGTTAGTTTTGAACGAGTGAATTCCTATTTCAAAAGTTAACTATGCCACCCATTAATAGAAGAGAATACTAGTAGTACGGGTTGACAGCTATATTACATGTATACTTATTTATGCTTGTACTACAAGCTGGATATACAAGAAAGATATCTGCGAGTACAAAGACATTCCTTGCATCCCTATCATAAAACCCATTTGATCCATCCATACCATGCAGCTCTTAGATTCTTTCACATTTGTGTTGTTTTGAATATTGTTCACGGTGCTCTTTTTTCGTTCTTTGTTTACAGATATCTTAATCATTGGAGTTATCAACACGAGTAGCAGTTGCGGACCTTGACAACCCTACTTGAAAACCCAGGGGCATATGTCAACTATTCTTGAGAGCTGGTAGGAAGTGATTTGGTTCCTTGCTCTACATTTATTGACTCTGGCAAAGACTTTGAATAGATAATTGTGGAGTCAAAGTGCTGTTTTCATACTATGTTTAATGTATACATCAAGGGGCCTTGTATCTTAAGCTCGTGTCGCGGACTACAGCTTACAACAAGCTCAGTCCCAGGTGCTTTTCCTAGCTGAACTATTCTTGAGAGCCTGGAGCGAGAGGGAATACAGTCTCAGTCTTTTCCAGCAGTACGGGTTGACAACTATATTACATGTATACTGATTTGTGCTTGTACTACAAGCTGGCCATATAAGAAAGAGCATACTGTACAATAAAAAACCAATTTTGATGCACTTTTTACAGCTTATTAAGTTGATATCTGCGAGTACAAAGACATTCCCTGCATTCCTATCATAAAACCCACTTGATCCATCCATACCATGCAGCTCTTAGATTCTTTCACATTTGTGCTGTTTTGAATATTGTTCATGGTTATTGTTCATGGTGCTCTTTTTTCGTTGTTTATTTACAGATATCTTAATTATCGAAGTTTTCAACACGAGTAGCAGTTGCGTACCTTGACAACCCTGCTTGAAAACCCCGGGGGATATGTCAATTATTCTTGAGAGCATTTGGTTCCTTGCTCTACATTTATTGACTCTGGCAAAGACTTTGAACGGATAAGTGATGTTTTTCATACTATATTTAATGTATAAATCAAATTTTCGTCTTTGAGCTAAGAAGTCATTCAAGAACTGAATATTCTTATCTGATAACCTTTTTGAACTTGTATTCTTATCTGATTACTTTTTTGAACTACTTACTCATTCTAGAACTAAGTGGCTTTCTACTCTGATTACTCATTCAAAATTACTTTTTTGAACTAAGTAGTCATTTAAGAACTAAGTAAATACTAAGCTCCAGTTTCTGAAACAATAGGACAGTGGTATCAGCTAGCCATACTTCCATTGTATATGGCAGAGATCTATTAAACCTTATGCCCGTTCATAAAACAGTTTGAACTGTTTATTGTACCAGTCCTAGGCTGCGTAGGATCTTGCTTTTCCCAGCTCAAGGCAGGGACTTGCTGCCATGCAGCACCTCTTGTTTCCTTTGTATTGAATTATTAGGATCATGCATTTGTTTTCTTAGTACGGAAAAAAGCATAATATTTTATTGATATCAGATATTGAAATATACATATTGTCTACCAAATATTCTTAATATATGTCTTATCAACAATGTCCAGAATATACATATCTGCCATGAGATAATAATTTTCTGCCATGAGATAATAATGCTTGCAATTCTAGGGAAATATTACAGTCCATAGTCCATATACAACAAGATTACAGATTGAAAAAACAAGTATGTGCAAGTTGCATTCCAGAAACAACATAATAAAAGATGTCATAGATACATGATCTCTGCAACAAAACAATCTTGCATTGCAGAGAAGTAGCAATATTTGGATGAAGATGTTGTTGTCCAGACAATGCCTATACCACATCAAGACAAAAACAACAAACGCCCACTTGAGTAACCCATGTCGTTCAACAACTTCATCTACAGGACGATTCTTTGGTAAAGTTTTCCACCTATCAAAAAAAAATTATTGTTCGAATAAATTCACCATCTAACGAAGAGACAAAAAGAACAAATATAACAAGCAATTTTGTGAGTTGTCAAATTAATCCTTGCAAAGAACACTGCTAAGCGCAGTAGTCAAGCTTTCACAATCCAGTTGCCCTGCTCCCTCCACTGCGATTCAGTGCTTCCTATCACCATCCCACCCATCCATATCAAAAATAAACTTTGTATTATGGTCAACGGATTAAGATTCAGTGCTTCCTATCACCATCCACCCATCCATTTCAAAAATAAACTTTGTATTATGGTCAAGGGATTAAGATTCAGTGCTTCCTATCACCATCCCACCCATCCATATCAAAAATAAACTTTGTATTATGGTCAAGGGATTATTTATAAGGATTATTTATAAGGGTAGTGGGCATTGGAGTTAGATACCAAGATGGCCAATTGTGGTTACTTCACATTCCCAACAATAAAACCCATCCATATCAAAAATAAACTGTGTATTATGGTCAAGGGATTAATCATAAAGGTAGTGGGCATTGGAGTTAGATACCGAGATGGCCAATTGCGGTTGCTTCACATTCCCAACAATAAACCCATCCATATCAAAAATAACCTTTGTATTATGGTCAAGGGATTATTTATAAAGGTAGTGGGCATTGGAGTTAGATACCAAGATGGCCAATTAGGCAGCTTCACATTCCCAACAATAAAACCCATCCATATCAAAAATAAACTTTGTATTATGGTCAAAGGATTATTTATAAATGTAGTGGGCATTGGAGTTAGATACCAAGATTGCCAATTGCAGTTGCTTCACATTCCCAACAATAAAACCCATCCATATAAAAAATAAACTTTGTATTATGGTCAAGGGATTATTTATAAAGGTAGTGGGCATTGGAGTTAGATACCAAGATTGCCAATTGCGATTGCTTCACATTCCCAACAATAAAACCCATCCATATCAAAAATAAACTTTGTATTATGGTCAAGGGATTATTTATAAAGGTAGTGGGCATTGGAGTTAGATACCAAGATTGCCAATTGCAGTGGCTTCACATTCCCAACAATAAAACCCATCCATATCAAAAATAAACTTTGTATTATAGTCAAGAGATCATTTATAAAGATAGTGGGCATTGGAATTAGATACCAAGATGGCCAATTGCGGTTGCTTCACATTCCCAACAATAAAATATATATTTACTCAGTAGTGATTAAATTAGTAAGTGGCTAACGTTGATCTCCAACGCTGTATCCTTTCTTTACCTTTGGCATTATTGAAAATTCATGAAAGGTCACATGTAAAACCATTGTTTACGACTGTATGATTGATGATTATAGAGTCCACAAGTTGATGTTAGAGTCTCTGATTAATGATTATAGAGTCCACAAGTTGAAGCAGCACATTGTTAAGTTGATAGAAATGGAGTCTTTCACAGAGGTAGAAGAATTGTTAGGAAAGTTAAAAGTGTTGGAAATGGATATTCAACAGTATAAAAAAGTTTAAAACACCTAAAATTATAAATTTAGATAGTTTTTATTTAGATTTATAAAAATCTTTGTTAGCTTTTTTCAAAATATGACCAAAATTTCTATAATTTTTAAGGAAAAAAAAGTAAATGTTACATTGCTGCAGTAAAATTATATACATTTAGTAAAATTAAAGGAAAGTCCATGTGCAGGGTTTGACGGAAGAGCTTATTTTGAGTAAAATTACAGGAGAGTCCATGAGCAGCGTTTGATGGAAGAGCTTATTTTGCTGAACTCTGGAACGAACGGATTTTTCAACAATTGACCCCTCACTTTATGCGAATGGAGTGTACGGAAAGATGGCATGGATTTTTATATTCTATTCGATATCATAGTGATTTGTTTAGCGATAAGAATAACGCAACCGGAAACAAAAGAATTGAGAAATTATCAATTCCGAAAGAATTTTAATATACAAGTTTGAATTCTTTTTTATTGTGAAATTATATTGGAGACACTTGTGCCACCTGCATTGTAAAATAGTTTATTGATTCTAGAGTTTTAGTGTGTTAATATAATAGAGTAATTTTTAAATGAGAATTTTTGGAAAGTTTTTAAATTTATTTTAGGAGGTATTTTGTTTAGAACTAAGTAGGAATTTATTGAAATCACAAGTGAACTCTTCACAATTTCAATGTTATAAAGGTTTTTTTTAAACTGCTGAATCTATATATTCAATAAAAAAATTAATTTAAACAACACAAATCAAGATTTAACCAATCTTTTTACCGAATTTAACCCCAAAATTAACTAAAAGCTTCTAAAAATACACTTCAAAAATACTGATGCAAAAAAGTTAAATTCCAATTATATTTTTACAACGCATGAGTTTAACTCATGGTGCCCAGATTTTCTGGTTATGCGGAGACTCCCAACTCGCGGAGTTAAGCTTTGCACCTCCGCGCCCAGTCACCATTACCATCAAGTCAATCACGGAAGTAGAAAAGTCTTTTAGATTTTTCTTATAAATAAAATCAAAATTAATTTCGATATTTCTTATAAACGAAAATCAAAATTGAGTGAAAATTAATAAAATAGAAGTTTAGAAAACGCCGTTATGCTGAGAAAAAAATCTGTCGGAGTCCACCATGGATGAATTAACCATTCTTTGCTTTTCCATATATATCATTCCTCTACCAATGTTAAACATTTCAGCAAAGGTGTGTATTTAAGGTTTTTCTGATTAATGGGCAGAAACAAAAGCAAGGCTTGGCATTTGATCGATATGGCTAGGTACATTACTTATGGAGATTTTTCTTTCTCAAATTATTGAATAATAATTTGTTAGAGGTATTATACATTTAGGACCTTCATTATTGGCACATGTAGACATATTAGAGCATTCACTGACATGTAAGGCTTCAACTTGGAATTTTCACAGGATTGGTGCCTTTGACTGTCCATGCATGCATGCGATTACATGCAAGATCCTTTCTGCATGATTTACTCCCTAATTAGCTCCTCCGTTCACTCCGCAACTGGCTAGTTCTCTCCGGAACTCGCTGTAGGTGCCGAGTCCTCTCATTGATCACCACTATGGCGCATTACCTTGGGATCTTCACCCAGTGATGTGTATTAGTTGACTCTCATATAGTATATCATGAGCATTGTAACCTATTTTATGTTAATCAATAGTTCTTTTTGTTTTTTCAATTTCTTTTAGTGTTTTTGCTCTGCAAAGTTGTGTGTTCAACGTTTACTAGCTAGACTCATCTGTGTAGGTTTCTAACACATTTACCTGGTATCAGAGCCCACATGTTTCTAGATAAAAGGTGTGACAATAATTTATTTTGCAGGTATTACAACTTGGTGATCAAAGGTCGACAGAAAAATGGAGTTTCCCAGAGCATCAATCCTAACACGGTACAACTATCACAAATAGAAGGACCAAATGGCTCGATACCTTCATCAGAAAGGGTTGTACAGGATTACCATGGTTGCAGAAGTGGATCCCACTTCAGCCATAGAGAAATCCAAGTACCTCAACCTCATGGATGAGGCCCACGGATCCATATACTTGTGCATCTCCCTAGAGTTGCAATTTCATTTATTTGCTTGCAGTACTCCCAATGAGATTTGGAAAAAGGTTGAAGAACTCTACGGGAAACAGGATGAGATGAAAGGACATCTGTTTGGAGTGGAGCTGCTATTATTGGATCCATAGAACTATGATAGAATTCAAGACTTCTTCACCACATATAATGATCTATTGCTGCAACTCAAGGGTTGTTGAATTGACAAATCCAAGGAGAAGAGTCGTTAAGTTCTCTCTATTATGTCAAAGCTCGGACCAGAATACTCCATCTTTGTGTTTACATTTCATTCAATAAGGCCCGCAATAGGTAAATCCTACACAATGCCTTCTCTCAAAGAGTACATGGAGTCCCTCAATTTTGAGCAAGATAAACTCATTGGCATGGAGAAAATCAAACCTCCAAAAGTGCATGCACTTGCTGTGCATGATGGTAGCTATAATAAAAATCACAGATCTGATTCAAATCAAAAAAATCAGCAGCAAAAAGACAAGGGAAAAGCGCATTCCCATCCAAAGAAGGAAGGGTACACCAAGCCCTTGAATGACTTCTCCAGCTCCAGAAATGAGAAAAAGAGGAAAGGAGACAAATGCATGAAGAAACAAATTGACCAAATGGCAGAAATCTTTCAGAAGCACAACCTTGGGGACCACATCCCTCAGGGCGCCAAGAAGAAAACCGAGGATCCGCCACACTGGAGAGGTAACAATTTTCATGCTTTAGTTGCAATTAACTCTTCCCCTGATGCATGGATTATAGATTCTGGTGAATCACATCATATGGCTATTGCAAAGGAAGTCTATTCCTCTTTGGATGCATGCAAAGGACCTCCCATCCTCATGGGAGATGACTCACCTATTGAGGTCACCAGAAAAGGTAGAGCGGAACTTTTACATGGAAGCTTTGAAGATGTGCTTCATTTTCCAAAACTTTTGGTAAACTTGCTTTCAGTTTATCAAATCGCTCATTCCGGCACCCGAAAGAGAGTGGAATTCACTCCAAATGCAGTGAACATATATGACCTACATAGCAGCTCCAAAATTGCAAACGGTGAGGTAAACAATGGAGCTAGATTGTATACATTTTCTTAATTTATTGAATATGAATCCTCCTTATTATATACACATGTCGATAATAGTAGTAGGCTTTGGCCCGAGAGGTTTGGTCACTTAAATTACAGGTATATGTAGCAGCTAAGCAAGCATGAGATGGTGGAAGGCTTGCCAAATATTAGTTTCTCTAAAGGAGTTTGTGAAGGGTGTGTCCTTGGAAAACATCCTAGAGAAAAATTTGACACCAGAAAAACTCACAGAGCATCCTCTCCTCTAGATCTGATCCATAGTGATCTCATGGGGCCTTTTCCTCATCCTTCCATCAACAAAGCAATGTATGTGCTTACATTTATTGATGATTTCTCACAGTATACTTGTGTGTATCTTCTCAGGGTCAAATCTAAAGTTTTAGCGCACTTTGAAGATTTCAAAGCAGTAGTTGAGACATAGTTAGAGAGAAAGATCAAAGCCGTCCATACATACAATGGGGGGGAATATGTTAATACAACACTTCAAAACCTTTTCCTTGAGTCTGACATATAGTTGTAGCACACAATTCCATACACTCCGCTGCAGAACAGAGTTGCTGAGAGAAAGAACCGATCTCTCAAAGAGATGGTTTCTTGCATGTGCATGCTAAGTCACTACCTGATAAGCTATGGGATGAAGCACTTAATTGTGCTAACTACATCTAGAACATATCTCCTCATAGATCTATCAAGGATCAAACCCCCTTTGATGCATGGAGCAACACTAAACTGGAGGTCACCCACTTCCGTGTTTTCGGCTCCTAAGCATGGGCCAGGATCCCCTCTGAAAAGAGGAGAGCTCTTGATCCACAGAGCATTGAGTGCTTTTTTTTGGGATACCCTGATGGTGTGAAGGGACATCGACTCCTGATTTCCTCTACAGACAAGCTCATCATTGAGGGAAGTTTCCAATTCGAGGAAAGTCTCTCACATGCACCTCAATTACCGCATCTAGACACCTTTTATCTACCTCATGACGAGTTGATGACTCAGTACACTCAGATGCATATACAGAGCATGTAGATGCAAAGACAAAGTCTTAAGATATAAATCTAGTGCATGCATACGATGATCCATATCCAAGCCCAGATCGAGCTTCTAGTAGTGAATCAACTTCCCCTTTCATAAACTAGAGAACAATGAGCTTAAGTGAGATATATGCAGAATACCACCCAACTGCTAGAAATGGTCTTGTGTGGGATAATTCTGATCCGTAGAGGACTAGCTCAGAGTTTATTGAGCCTCCTCTTTCCCTCACTACCACTGAACCAACGCTATCTTGACATTGTCATTTGGTTCAGTTTTCTGATCTGCAGTCTTATGCTGAGGCTGCTGGGCATCCCTCTTGGGAGTCTACCATGGAGGAGGAGTACAACTTCCTCCTCAAAAACCAGACCTAGGATCTGGTCCCCCTTCGTTCAGGAAGGAAACTTGTCCGATGCTAATGGGTCTACATGACCAAGAGTTCTACAAATGGGAAAATCACCAGACAAAAAGCCAAGCTAGTAGCCAAAGGCTTCCAGCAAGTGCGTGGCATTGATTATGATGAGACCTTTGCTCCAGTAGAAAACATGGATTCCATGAGTCTTGCAATTGCCATTGCGGCTGCCCATGGGCGGGAAGTACATCAGATGGATGTGAAGGTTGCCTTTCTTCATGGAGACCTATCTGAGGAGATATACATGGAGAAACCACATGGTTTCATTCAGGATTCATCTTTGGTCTGCAGACTGAAGAAGTCTCTATACGACTTTAAGCAGGCATTGAGAGATTGGTATGCGAAGATGGATTCTTTTCTCTTATCACAAAACTTTGAAAAATGTAAGTCTGATTCGAATGTTTACATGCTCAAGACACATGACTTTCTTCTTATCTTAGTTTTGTATGTGGATGATCTCCTTATCACCGACAACTCGGCTTCAGCCATTGCTACAGTCAAGAGGACCTTGCATGATAGGTTCTTGATGACAAACATGGGTCCATTACACTTCTTTCTTGGTCTTGAGATCAGCCAGGATGCCACAGGCACCAAACTCTCTCAGGCTAAGTATGCACATGATCTCCTTAAGAGATTTCACATGACTGACTGCAAGCCAGCACCGACTCCTTTTTTGTCTGGGGTCTGCCTTGAGGATGGAGGTGACACTCCATTAGTTGATAGTACTCTCTACTGACAGCTAGCGGGGAGCTTACTGTACCTCACCCACTCCAAACCAGATCTCTCATATGCGGTAGGGGTAGTTTCCAAATACATGAAGGAGCCGCATGAGCTACACTGGAAAGTTGCCAAGCGCATCCTCTGATATGTGTAGGGCACCATCACCTCCGGGATTCACTATGCAGCAGGCACTGCATTGAATCTCCTTGGCTTCATAGATTCTGATTGGGTGGGTGACATCATTGATCACAAGTCCATCTCTCAATATTCACTCAGTCTAGGGTCTGGCCCTATCTGTTGGTCAAGCAAGAAGCAGGCAACTATTTCTCTCTCTTCAGCTGAGGCCGAGTACAAAGGAGTAGTCAACATCACCATTCAGGCTCTGTGGCTACAACACTTCCTCACTGAGTTTGGCATCTAGTTCCACCAGCCCACTATCATCGGCATGACAACCAGAGCACTCCCAAATTTTGCAGGGATACAATACAACGGTAGCAGACGAAGCACATAGAGATCCATATGCACTACATCAGAGACTTAGTACATGATCGGGTCATTGATTTGTAGTTCTGTCCTTCAGTAAAATAGACTGAAAACATCTTCCCCAAGACATTCACTGAGCAGAAGTTTCACTCTCTAGGCGATCGTCTTGGAGTGAAGGACATAGTTGCTTAGCAACTGTTTTTTCTTCCTCTTTTCTTTTGATTACATTGTATTTTGAGGGGGGGTTTTTCCCATGAGGTTTTCCCTCTTTCCTCAATTTTAGTACAAGTTGCATTGTATTCTGGGTGACCTTTGGCCTTAGTTGTTAGGGCCCATTTTCTATTTTTCCCCATAGTGGTGTTCAGGGGGGGTGTTGGAGGTACTACACACCTAGGACCTTCATTATTGGCACATGCAGACACTTAGTTAGAGCAATCACTGACATGCAAGGCTCCAACATTGGAATCTTCACCAGATTGGTGCCTTTGACTATCCATGCATGCATGGGACTACATGTAAGATCCTTTCTGCATGATTTACTGCCTGATTGACTTCTCCTTTCGCTCCACAACTGGCTAGTTCTCTTTGGAACTTGTTGTAGGTGTCAAGTCCTCTCATTGATCACCACTATGGTGCATTACCTTAGGATATTCACCCAGTGAGGCGTATTAGTTGATTCTCATGTAGTATATCATGAGCATTGTAACCTATTTTCTGTTAATCAATAATTCTTTTTGTTCTTTTGATTTTTTCAGTGTTTTCGCTTTGCAAAGCTGTGTGTTCAACCTTTACTACCTAGATTCATTTGCACAGGTTTTCTAACACATTTACATAATTACTAGCAATTGCTTCAAAAATGTGCAAAGGCAGGCCAACCAAAATTATTGAAGAAGCAATCGTTTCAAAAATGTGCAAAGGTATGCAGATAATATTGTTATATTGGAAAATTTTGATTCAAATACAAAAAAGGTGAGCTGTAGCAAGTGCTGGTCTATGAAGCTCTCCTTGAGGACATTGCTCCTTTAGCCTAACGTTATCATTGATAGATTTTTCAGTTTTTTTTCACCCACAGAAAGCTTCAATTTTGTTATTTTTTTGGCGACAAAGGAATGAGTGAGGAGCACAAGCAGGGTGAACTACATGTTGTTACAATTATTCTCATAACAGTAT
This sequence comes from Pinus taeda, assembly GCA_000404065.3. Classification (NCBI taxonomy): domain Eukaryota; kingdom Viridiplantae; phylum Streptophyta; class Pinopsida; order Pinales; family Pinaceae; genus Pinus; species Pinus taeda. Next base: position 79,849 of record APFE030731056.1, read on the forward strand.
TCTAGATTATGTGAAAACAACATCCAACTTATATTTATAAATACAATAAAAACAAATTACAATATGCAAAGCAATCAACCCACTAGACAACTTAATTTCCCATAATTAAATACACTTAAAATAATATCTTAATACCCAATCAATCAATACTCACCAAAAACATATATGTCAAATCAATATAATATGCCAAGCAAACAATTCACTTTACAATTTAATGTCCCATAATTAAGTACATTTAAAATAATACCTTAATATCCAATCAATCAAATGATCACCAAAAACATACATCAAGTTATTTCAAAATGATTGACCATGGAACTTAATCTAGCATAATTCATCTCCTACATGGATTGGAGAAATTAATTACATTTAAAATATTTTTTGGTGCAAAATCTTGATTAAAACTTACCTTGTATCATGGGAAACTGATTACATTTAAAATGCTTATAAAAAAATTATAATATTTAAAATACTTCTATAATACAATGTTAGGTGTTAGTTTTTATTAAAAGAAATTTTAAAACCCAATATTGTATTATGAAAATGAAAAATAAAGTATGTAATCTAGTTTTTTAATTTTCCACACATTTTTCTGCAACAAATTAAATATTGTATGAGTTTGTTATTAATAATGACTTCAACTTGGGTGTTGACCACATAAAGCTAAATATTGTTGTTATCTTAAATTTATCTATGAAAGGGACCTAATGACCATACTAACTTCTTGTGTATTCTCAACTATAACAATAAGCAAATGCATATGCTCATGAAGAGCTCCCGACCTCATCATGTCATGGAGCATAGTATTCAACTTGCTCTGGACAAGGTGAGCTTATATTCACTGCTTGGACCACTTCATCATCTTCCAAATTTCTCAATTTCTGGTCATCTTCAGATGACATAACTAAGTTTGGTGACATCAGTCTCCTATGTGGAATCAAACATTCCACGTTAATGTACAATGAAAAGGTTTTTCAAGTTATGTAGCATTCAACTTCATTGCATGAATTACCTGCAAAGACATCAAAGAAAGCGAATTTTGTTGGAAAAGGTGTGATGCAAGTACTATTTTCCAAGATGTGGTAACAGATCAAACTTCCTAGAAAATAATAGATGTCCCCAACATTAAAAATGATACTTACCTCTTGGCAAATAATTATTTCCTTGGAATGGGTTGAAGAGGCTACTATGTCGCTCAAACCCTTCAGCTCAGGCTCGTGCCGCCATGTTTGAAGCTTTGTTCCCTCTTCCCCTTGGTTGAAGACTGGTACAATTTCCATATTAACAATATAGTGTAGTGCACACTAGATCCTACTAGAAAAACTCTTTGCCTTGACTGGCCACATGTCAATTTTTAATTCAAAGGAGTCATTTTTATATTCAAAGGAGGAAGACGAAAATTGAGATCTGTGATTGGTTGAATTTCCTAGCCAAAGCTAGTAGAGGAACATGCCTATGGGCATAACACAGTTCGTATTGACATCCCCCGACCTTTTCCTTAGCTAATGTCATTTTCTTTGAGGGTTTTAGCAGTGAATCAAGGGTTTTGAAGCTAGGGTTGACGAATAGAAAGCTCGAAAAGTTTGGTAAGGGGATTTATAACATTTAATTTGGCAAAGTCAACTCTGAAGCTCTAAGTTGCCTAATTAAGATAGGACTCACTCTTTGGCCACCACCCTTGTCATGCCCCCAGGCCAGCGATAGCCTTTCAACCGCTCTTGGCAAGGTGCAGCACTACCGAACACTTTCTTTTCATCAATACTTGTGCTCATGGACTACGTCTAACCACTTATTCCTACTTAGCTTGTGATTCTGAACCAAGTATTATTATTTATCCTTTATACCAATGAACAACCATACACATTCATTATCAACAGCAATTATAAACGATGAACACAATTGCACAATATAAAGGGAGGGGCAACTCCCTGAACAATGAGTCTGCCCAGCAATATATTATACAACAGTTCACAATGTACAAGTATACTTGGAAAGCCCAAGTTTCATACTTAGTCAATTTTACAATCCAAGGCAAAACTCGGTTTCCTAACTCATCGGCACCTCTGCACGGTTGCCGCATGAATCACCAACACTTCCTTCACCTTGTCGCACGATCGTGTCGTTTTCCTAACTTTGGCGCACCTCCAAGTCGCCACACATGGGTGCCTCCAACTGAGACACACCTTCGTCTACAACCCAACACTTCACCAAGTCATTGTGCACACTTGCATGATGGACGGGCGCTCACCTGAGTCACTAAGACACCCGTGCCAAGTCGTCACACAAACCTTCGTACAAACCGGGCGCCACACCTATGCACGCCACAAACGTCTGTCCGGCGCCACACACCCGTGCACACCTCAACTCAACCTCGAGGTGCTCTTGCCTGCACCTTCTCCCACAAACGTGCCTCACCATGTAAACCAGCCCAAGAATGGGCGCATGTCACAACTGCGCCTTCCTTCGACCTACACACCAATCTACGCACTTCCTTTGTAGAGTGAATGAAGATGAGTGAGTTTTCTTGTTCCAAATGAACCAACGCATAACCATACTTATATACGTGGGAGGGGAGGTCATGGCTTGCCCAGCCAACCTCACCCAAGCCCCTGCACCATCACAAAAGCCCCTACACATGCCAGTCGGCCTCCATACACCTCCATGCCATATAAACAAGGGAACTCTCCCTCACTAATGCACACAAGTTGGAGCAGCTCACACTTTTCTCATCGTACTTCATGCCAGAGAACACAGGTCGTTACATCCTCCTCCACCTAAAGTCGTTGTCTTCCTCAACAACATACCATCCTGGTATCCATCCACCAAGATCATCACCAATGTCTGTCTCATCCTCGGTCCATGATGTTAACTCCTCCACATACTGCAAACATCCTTGCAACATATGTAGAACTACCATCTCCACCATGTGTCGTCCTCATTTGTCCTCCTTGTCTTCCTGATGCCAACATCTCTCTGGTACATTGCTAGCCCTCATGACTTGAACTAGTCGGGTGATCAGTCCAACTGTCATGCTCAAATCATAAGAATGTTCCTCCTTATGCCTTGACCAGTCTATCTCGGTTCTGCCACATTTCGGACTCACCAAGAATATCACCACCATGCTCAAGTCCATGGAAACTCCATCCCATCTGTAACATGTCATGATGCTTGATGCCAAGCCATCCCTGCACCATCTGTAATACCTGCTCAACCTGATTCAAAGAACTCACTGCCATGAGCAGCTAACAATGAGCCCCACCTTCTTGTCGATCTAAGAAGATGTGGAGGAAGTAGAGCCTGAAGGCTTACCCTCACTAATCATCTCAATCCATCTGTTAGGATCCTCAATCTCCATCCTCTGTAGATAAGTGACCCAATCCTCCTCTCGGACATTCGGCCTTACATATGCCTCATCATCATCATCATCATCATCCTCGACCACTTCTAGCCTTCTTAACAAATCCAAGATACTATCTGAAAGTGTCCTGATGACCAATGATTGCTCGGTAAGCTTTGTCTCAACGATGGACAACCGCTTACTCATGTCATCAATCTGCTTCTCATCCTCCATTTTCATCACTACCAACTTACAATCAGGCCTTGTTACTCCAATGGTAAGCACACCAATGGGTACATCTTCCCTTCCATCGTAAATGTACAACTTCTTCAAATGTGGAACAATCATAGCATCGAACTGTTTCATGATTTCCATTCCCAGCACAGCCTCATAGTCATCTATCCGCACTATAGTGAAGTCAACCTTCCCTGTCCACTCACCAAGTGTTGTGTCCACCTTTTCAGCTACACCAAGAACTTCATTCAGAGGAGAATTCATTGTCTTCACTTGTGCCTTGATCGGTACAAATTTCAACCCAATCCTTCTCGCAGTATCTTCTCCCATGAAGTTGTGAGAAGCCCCACTATCCACCATAGTGAGTATATCAGCATCTCCAACTTTCATCCAAACATACTCCATCTTATTCCTCTCAAGATCCTTCCAAGAGATCACCTCTGTAGCAACAGTAGCACCAAGTATCTGCATCATCCCCACAGAAGCTTCCTCATTCTTCGCATTAGATTGTGCAATAGTGGCCACTTTTGGTTTAGAAGGGAAATTATTCACCGTATGTGGTCCAGCACATATCCAACACTTCAAGACTTTCTTCGTCTTCGAACTATCATCCGATTTCGAAGCATCTTCTTTCTTCTTATCTTTCGGCTTGTCGGACTTCTTCTTCCTATCATCAGAAGTCTCATCATAATGCTCCACCAACCTGTCCACAACAGTAAAAGCTTCTTCAAGTGTTCTAATCCTTTGTCTCTTCACTTCATTGTGTGCCCAAGCCTTCAACCCAATAATGAAATTTAACACCTTGTCCCTCTCTGCCATGTCAAGAAGTTCTAGGATCGCACTTGCAAACTCCCGCTGATATGTCTGAAGGTTCCCTTTCTGCTTTATGAATTTTATCTTCATCCTTGCTTCCCACGTTTCATCTTGAGGACTAAAATGGGCCTGCAAAGCTCCTTTCATCTCATCCCATGAAGTGATGTCACTAGCATTGACACTGGAAATCTGGTCCATCCATCTTTGCCACCACATCTTAGCATCCTTTGTCAAGAACTAAGCAACTACCTTGACCTTCCTCTCATCATCAGATAGACCCAACCATTCCAAGTATTGCTCCATGTCCCATAGAAAGTTGCCAAGAGTCTTTGCACTCCTTGTACCATCGAAAGATTCCGGTTCTGTTAGCGCTTGAAATTTCACCTCAGGCTGAAAAAGGTAAACTCCAAGGCAACATCAAACCACTTAGCCTCGTAGCTAGCCCTACGGGACAGGAGAGGGCTCTCTCCAGGTCTATCTCGGCAAAAAAGTCTTCAAAGGGACTGAGATGACCAATAAGGAATACTAATTTTAGGCTAGTAAATTGATAAAAAGGGTTTTTAATAAAATGATGGTTTTTTTTTTTGTTGAGCTGCATGGGCAAAGTAATAGCTTGAGCAGAGAAATGTAATCAAGAACACAGATTATCCCCTGAGGCGAGGTAGGCAAGAAATTTAACATCAAATTGAGATTAAATGGAATGGCAAGATTGCTGAGGATTTGACAAGGGCATAGAAGATGAATCCTTGTCAAATAGAAGAAAACATTAAATATGAACAAACTTATAGGCAGAGCATAAAATATTATGAATTCTACCCAAACACTTCATTTGTTCAATTGGAAATGATCATGAAGCGAAATGAAAACATAACAGGTTACATATGAAACAGAAGGAAAACTTATGCTAAATTGTTATACCACAGGAATCTCAGGGGTCAGAGCTGCATTTTTTGATTAAAATATCTGTCAAAATCTGTACAATGAAAGCTCTATTCTCCACCAGCTCTTAGAATTCTCTCTCTACTCACTCTTTCTCTCTCCAAAATTATTATTTTTAATACATTAAATAAACTATTCTAGAAAAACAATAGATCGAACCCCAAAACAGGGGCGCTGTTTCAACTAAAGCCTTGAAGATAGAACAAAATCCACCATTTTCTCTTAAAGATAGAAAGCCTTCCATTATTTCAGCGTGAAGATAGAAATAGGCAAACGAACCTATGAATGCCACTTTGCAACTGCTCTCAAATTTCCGGATATGCATTGCCACTTTAACGAAATTAGGAAAAGATCTTGATAATCTGGAGTAAATCCGCCGCATATATTCTGAAGATGGATTGAATGCCGGAGTATTTGCAATTGACTGCCACATCAAAAAATACAGATCCTCCATTTCTCTGATAATCTTTCCATTGCATCTCAACTTGCTGTCACCACATCTAGTGCATTACTTATAGCAGGAATGTCTAGTTCTTCAGGGTCAAATTTGGCTCTCTCTGACATTACTTTAAAGAATAGTCTCGAGTTAGCTGCAAATATGTCAGCAAGTGCCCTGACCAAGGAGCTACTTCACAAGAATATGTTATGAAACCAGCTCAAGAAAAGATAGAAAAGATATATCAACGCCTTAGAATTCAGCCTCTTCGAGGGGGCAACCTCCTTTACATTACATAAATGAACAATTCTTGGATGAT
>APFE030731056.1:88958-115327 GCA_000404065.3 Pinus taeda
GATGATACAAATGAAAAGACCTCCTTTCTATATATAGGAGTCTAAGGGGTCATAACATAATTAGAGCCGACATAACAATAATAATGTAAGGGCACACTAATAACAATAGGGGGTTACACTAGTAGTATAGGGGCCTAACAGAGTATGAGCATTGGTGTGCTTCACTCTGATGGTGGTTCAAATGTTACTAAATCTGGGGGATCTGTGGATGTATTGACAGAAGCCTTGCTTGCTTCATTGCGGGTTTCTGATGCTGCAACTCTTTCTATCGGTTACATGGTTATTTTGTTTTTTGTTTTACGTTATCTTGGCTTAATAGCCTTGATATGCTATAGCAGAGGTGAGCCTTTGACAGTGGGTAGGATCTATGGTATAGTTTCGGTGGCAGAGGCTGCTCCTTCTTGTCTTCTGCTTTGATTCTGCTCACTCATTTGCTTAGGCTTTTCATCTTGATACAGTAATTTTGTGTCACTGTCGAAGATGGTTCCTTGGAAAGGACACAAGTAGAGCCCTCAAATGCCTTCTGTGGTTGCACTGATCGGGTTGAGATACCAGTTTGCGCTTCCAGGCCTTTCCTCCTTCTCTTCCTTCTCTGTTTCTGCTGACAAGATGAACAATACCACTTACTTTCTGGTATTTCAGGCAGAGGAGGTTTTAGACAATATATATGATAACCTTCATCAAAACCATCACAAAGGATAACACTATTGTCGTTCTCATCTTTAAGACAAGCTCTACAAAGGCAAGAGGGATAATACCATCCAGGTGGAGGACAAGCTTCCAATGGTGGTTTCAAATAGCTCAAGTGGTAAAACTTAGAAAAACAATCGATGTTACTACATTCCACTAGAAGATCGTTGTCTCTATTACCTGCAGAACAGATTTTGCCTAATTTGCAATCTCTACCATGCATTGTCATCACGTCTACCTCTTCCCTTTGAGAATTTAGTCCCTCCAGTTTCCTACCAATTCCAGATTCTGCTTGTTTTTAAATTTCACCATTTTGCATCTTTCTTAGCCACTCACAAACAACGCAGTGATAGACAATGTTTTCTGTGCTTTGCACATTTTTCTCTCTTCGATGGGATAAGTCAACCTCTGGCGACTCCTTTCCAGTTGCAAAACAAGGAGCACAGTACCAACTTCCACTTAGAATTTCTTCATTTGGAGGTGAAAGGCAATATGTATGATATGCTCCATCACAGGCATCACATATTAGAAGACAATTAGTGCACTCATCAATACCACAGGTTTTGCAAAGACTATCATCTATACCTGATGAAGGAAGGTCACACTGCTTATTTTGTAGACATGAGCTTACAATATTATCCCCTTCCAATGATAATTAATATCTCCAAAACATTGCCATTTTACTCTATGCTTTTCTCTTATTAAAGGTTCTATTTTAACCCAAGAACCAATTGATAAACTCAAAGGAATCCATGTCTCATCATCACCCTTTGTGTTGTATATAACCATCAAACTCCTACAACAACTAAGCGTGTTGTATATTTGGCATTTCTGGCATTTGGATGCAAAACTATGTTTTGTTTGATTTCGCTTTGTCTCTGATTGTTGATGATATTCTGAATTGTGCTTGTGCAGGGATAGGAGCTTGAAGTCACTGCCATTTGAAGAGCTAGAGAATTTGATACATATTCTAAATAACACATTTAATGATTTCTTCTTCAAAACAGGGTTTTGAAGAAGAATCAATCTCACATTTGACATACAAGACGGAGTCTAACATCGGCTCCACTTGGGATGGCAGCTACCGCTTCATGGAGGTGCCAAAACCGCAGAACTTTGGGAGAGCAGACAGTGCCTCCATCCATTGGGCAATGGAGTCATCATTTCAACAGACAACATAAGACTTCCGACTTATTTATGGACTGAAACTTGACTGAAAAGACTGAAAAACTGACTCAGCAAACCTCACACTAAAACTATAATGAAACTGGAACAAAATGCTGCCTTTTTTGGCTGCTTATTTATTTACAACATCTACCCTAATCTGCTGTACAAACAATAGATCGGGTAATACTAAAATGCCAGATTAACCATTCAAGTAAACCTGAGAGTGATGCCGATCGAGAATGCTTCCGCCAGGACACAGATGTAATTGCTGGCAGCCCTTCATGCACGTAATGAGCCTGGTCACGTACAAGACAGCCTGATCTATCAATCAAACTGAAAAATGTGTCCATGTAAGTTGCCATTGGATCGCGGAAGCCAGACTCTATTGGCTGCCCCAACTCTGCAATACATACTTCTAGCTGCACATTGTCAATGTAGACATCTGTAGGCAAGTCTATGATTTCTTGTTGCGAAGGAGGAAGGATTTCCAAGAACTTTTTAGGGTCTTCGAAATCATATGACTGAATCTGCTCATCTAGACACTGAATCTCCTTCTCGATTCTTTCAACAATTAACTCAAACCAAGGGAACTTTGAAGATTTCGACCTTTGAAGCAAGGCACTGAAAACATCTTCATCAAATTTAGTATCTGCTAACTCATTTCTTATTTCTTCTATAGCTTCACACAAGGTAAGGTTTGCCACATACCTACCATTGCATGAATGAATCAACAAGCACTGGAATGTCTGGATTGAATTGGAGTCGCCAGGTGAATGGTTTAGCCTGCATATGTGTCTGATTGTTGTCCACCATCAACATCAGATCTGCAATTTGAGTTCATGTACTGGGACAAGACAATCAACAAGTCGAATGTTCTTCCCCAATATGGTCGTCAATATGTTAGCGCTTGAAATTTCACCTCAGGCTAAAAGAGGTAAACTCCAAGGCAACATCAAACCATTTAGCCTCGTAGCTAGCCCTACGGGGCAGGAGAGGGCTCTCTCTGGGTCTATCTCGGCAAAAAAATCTTCAAAGGGACTGAGATGACCAATAAGGAATACTGATTTTAGGCTAGTAAATTGATAAAAAGGGTTTTAATAAAATGATGTTTTTTTTTTTTGTTGAGTTGCATGGGCAAAGTAGCAGCTTGAGCAGAGAAATGTAATCAAGAACACAGATTATCCCCTGAGGCAAGGTAGGCAAAAAATTTAACATCAAATTGAGATTAAATGGAATGGCAAGACTGCTGAGGAGCTGACAAGGGCATAGAAGATGAATCCTTGTCAAACAGAAGAAAACATTAAATATGAACAAACTTATAGGCAAAGCATAAAATATTATGAATTCTACCTAAACACTTCATTTGTTCAATTGGAAATGATCATGAAGCGAAATGAAAACATAACAGGTTACATATGAAACAGAAGGAAAACTTATGCTAAATTGTCATACCACAGGAATCTCAGGGGTCAGAGCTGCATTTTTTGATTAAAATCTCTATCAAAATCTGTACAATGAAAGCTCTATTCTCCACCAGCTCTCAGAATTCTCTCTCTACTCACTCTTTCTCTCTCACAAATGATTATTTTTAATACATTAAATAAACTATTCTAGAAAAAACAACAGATCGACCCCCAAAACAGGGGCGCTGTTTCAACTAAAGCCTTAAAGATAGAACAAAATCCTCCATTTGCTCTTAAAGATAGAAAGCCTTCCATTATTCCAATGTGAAGACAAAAATAGGCAAACGAACCTATGAATTCCACTTTGCAACTGCTCTCAAATTTCCGGATATGCATTGCCACTTTAACGAAATTAGGAAAAGATCTTGATAATATGGAGTAAATCCACTGCATATATTCTGAAGACGGATCGAATGCCAGAGTATTTGCAATTGACTGCCACATCACAGAATACAGATCCTCCATTTATCTGATAATCTTTCCATTGAATCTCAACTTGCTGTCACCACATCTAGTGCATTACTTACAGCAGGAATGTCTAGTTCTTCAAGGTCAGATTTGGCTTGCCCTGACCAAGGAGCTACTACATGGGAATATGAGCACTGGTGTGCTTCACTCTGATGGTGGTTCAAATGTTACTAAATCTGGGGGATCTGTGGACGTATTGATAGAAGCCTTGCTTGCTTCGTTGCGGGTTTCTGATGCTGCAACTCTTTCTATCGGTTACATGGTTATTTCGCTTTTTGTTTTATGTTATCTTGGCTTAATAGCCTTGATACGCTACAGCAGAGGTGAGCCTTTGACAGTGGGTAGGATCTATGGTATAGTTTCGGTGGCAGAGGCTGCTCCTTCTTGTCTTCTGCTTTGATTCTGCTCACTCATCTGCTCAGGCTTTTCATCTTGATACAGTAATTTTGTGTCACTGTCGAAGATGGTTCCTTGGAAAGGACACAAGTAGAGCCCTCAAATGCCTTCTGTGGTTGCACTGATCGGGTTGAGATACCGGTTTGCGCTTCCAGGCCTTTCCTCCTTCTCTTCCTTCTTTGTTTCTGCTGACAAGATGAATAATACCACTTACTTTCTGGTATTTCAGCCAGAGGAGGTTTTAGACAATATATATGATAACCTTCATCACAACCATCACAAAGGATAACACTGTTGTCGTTCTCATCTTTAAGACAAGCTCTACAAAGGCACAAGGGATAATACCCTCCAGGTGGAGGACAAGATTCCAATGGTGGTTTCAAACAGCTCAAGTGGTAAAACTTAGAAAAACAATCGATGTTACTGTATTCCACTAGAAGATCATTGTCTCTGTTACCTACAGAATAGATTTTGTGTAATTTGCAATCCCTACCATGCATTGCCGTCATGTCTACCTCTTCCCTTTGAGAATTTAGTCCCTCCAGTTTCCTACCAATTCCAGATTCTGCTTGTTTGTAAAGTTCACCATTTTGCATCTTGCTTAGCCGCTCATAAACAACGCAGTGATAGACAATGTTTTCTGTGCTTTGCACATTTTTCTCTCTTCGATGGGATAAGTCAACCTCCGGTGATTCCTTTCTAGTTGCAAAACAAGGAGCACAGTACCAGCTTCCACTTAGAATTTCTTCATTTGGATGTGAAAGGCAATATGTATGATATGCTCCATCACAAGCATCACATATTAGAAGACAATCAGCGCACTCATCAATACCACAGGTTTTGCAAAGACTATCATCTGTACCTGATGAAGGAAGGTCACACTGCTTATTTTGTAGACATGAGCTTACAATATTATCCCCTTCCAATGATAATTAATATCTCCAAAACATTGCCATTTTACTCTATGCTTTTCTCTTATTAAAGGTTCTATTTTAACCCAAGAACCAACTGATAAACTCAAAGGAATCAATGTCTCATCATCACCCTTTGTGTTGTATATAACCATCAAACTCCTACAACAACTGAGCATGTTGCATATTTGGCATTTCTGGCATTTGGATGCAAAACTATGTTTTGTTTGATTTCACTTTGTCTCTGATTGTTGATGATATTCTAAATTGTGCTTGTGCAGGGATAGGAGCTTGAAGTCACTGCCATTTGAAGAGCTGGAGAATTTGATACATATTCTAAATAACACATTTAATGATTTCTTCTTCAAAATAGGGTTTTGAAGAAGAATCAATCTCACATTTGACATACAAGACGGAGTCTAACAGGTTCCTTGACTTTCACATGAGGCACTCCTCCACCTGAGCCATGCCTCATAGCCTTCTTCAACTCCGCGATCTCATCTCTGGTTTCGTCAAGAGATTTCGTCAAGTCCATGATCTCTGCAAGGCCCTGGTCCCTTACTTCTTCAACCTCCTTGACCCTTACTTCAAGTTGTGTACACATAAGATCAGTGTACTCGTGTTGAGTTTGGAGTTCATTAAGCTCTTCCTTCATTTTCAAAGTTGCCCCTTGATCTTTCACGACCAAGAAAATCTTCTTATTCTAGTAAGCCTCTAAGTTCTCCACTTTCTCCAACACTTTCTCAATAAACCCAAGAGTAGTGTCCTTCGCACCATAACTAGACCTAATCTGTGATTCGGCCATTGCTAATAGCCTCTTCCTTCTTTGCAATTTAGTCTCGACCATACAATAGCTTCACCTGCAACCCAAGTCCTTGATGCAACACTTATCAGGAAGTGTTTCACCAACCTCTTTCCCCTGCAAGTACCTGTCACCACAGTCACTTCTTCATCAACCCGGTCATCAGCCTACTCCAACCGAGCTCTGATACCAACTCACGATAGTGTAGCGGGATCAACACTTCATCGTCAACCCGGTCATCAGCCTGCTCTAATACCAACTCACGATAGTGTAGTGGGATCAACACTTCATCCTTAACCTGGTCATTAGCTTGCTCTGATACCAACTGTCATGCCCCTAGGCCAGTGATAGTCTTTCAATCGCTCTTGGCGAGGTGCGGCACCACCGAACACTTTCTTTTCACTAATACTTATGCTCATGGACTACGCCTAACCACTTATTCCTACTTAGCTTGTGATTCTCAACCAAGTATTATTCTTTATCCTTTATACCAATGAACACCAATACACATTCATTATCAACAACACTTATAAACAATGAACACAATTGCACAGTATAAAGGGAGGGGCAACTCCCTGAACAATGAGTCTGCCCAACAATATATTATACAATAGTTTACAATGTACAAGTATACTTGGAAAGCCCAAGTTTCATACTTAGTCAATTTTACAATTCAAGGCAAAACTCGGTTGCCTAACGTGTCAGCATCGCTGCACGGTTGCCGGACGACTCACCAATGCTTCCTTCACCTTGTCGCACGATCGTGTTGTTTGCCCAACTTGGGTACACCTCTAAGTCGCCACACACGGGCGCCTCCAACCAAGACACACCTTCGTCCACAACCCAACACTTCACCAAGTTACCGTGCACACTTGCACGACGGGCGGGTGCTCACCCAAGTCACCAAGACACCCATGCCAAGTTGTCGCACAAACCTTCGTACAAATCGGGCACCACACCCGTGCATGCCACAAACGTCCGTCGAGCGCCACACACTCGTGCACACCTCAACTCAACCTCTGGGTGCTCCTGCCCACACCTTCACCCACAAACGTGCCTCACCATGTAAACCAGGCCAAGAATGGGCACATGTCACAACTGTGCCTTCCTTCAACCTACACACTTCGTTTGTAGAGCGAATGAAGATGAGCAAGTTTTCTTGTTCCAAATAAACCAACGCATAACCATACTTATATGCGTGGGAGGGGAGGTTATGGATTTCCTAGCTGACCTCACCCAAGCCCCTGCACCATCGCAAAAGCCCCTACACATGCTAGTCGACCTCCATACACCTCCATGCCATATAAACAAGGGAACTCTCCCTCACTAATGCGCACAAGTCATCGCACAAGTTGGAGCAGCTCGCACTTTTCTCATCGCACTTCATGTCGGAGAATGTAGGTCATTACAACCCCTTTCATGTTTTCTCAAAGCCATCCAACCTTGGCTACTATATGGAGCTCTAAACTACTCTGGTACCCACGATTGACATGAACATTAGTGACCCTGTTGCTCAAAGGCCCACCAGTGGCGGTCAAGCCTCATAGTGCTTACGCCGAGTTAGTGAATTTCTTCAACTTGCGTTGGTGGTTTTTTGCATTTCACATGGCTTATCATTTGGACATTTACTGTGATATTTTCACCAAAAGAAATGTCGAAGCTTTATAAGAATATTGTTAGATCCATTAATGGATTGAATTTCAATATAGCAAATGTTTTTGAGCTGGTAGAATTACGTTGATATATTATAAATTAGCTAGTATTGGAACCTAATGTTAACATATGAATGAAACAACAAACCAATTTTATGAGAAGGTAAGTTGACGTGCGAGGATGTGTAAATAAATGTTTATATATGAATAATAAAATAAGGAACCCATTTTATAAGAAGGCATATTGACACGAAACAATGTGCTATGTTCGGAGTTCAAAAATTTGACCTACTTGCAATATTAAAGGATGTAACAGCTTGGGAAAGACAAATGGTAAGATTAGTCGCCCGCACAACTTTGATGTGTGAAAAAATTGAACTTGTGGCTATGAACAATCCAGGGATGCTTATCCATGACATGGTGCATATTTTGATGGTTGGTTTTCACAAATGTGAAAAGAATGGCAATGTTTGTATTAATGAAAATAAAACCCACTGGTCAGTTCTATGAAAGAGAGCCTGAACCAGGAGAGTCTGGCTCTGCAGGATGCTCTACATTGTTCATCAACATTACACATTAAATAGAATACATGGTTTTAGGAAAGTTAAAACAACATCCTAAGAAATAGAAACTAATTCCTATCCTGAGGCTACATGAACCAACTCTACGTATTCTAGGATATTCTCCATTATCTTCAACACTCCCCCTAAATGGAGAATGGGTTCACATATATGCCTAACATCTCCCTAAACATTTGAAATTTTACTTTTCCAAGGGGCTTAGTGAAAATGTCTGCAACAATATCACATTGTCACGCGGAATGAGTTGATCTTGCGGACAAGATAGACCTTCCTAGAATCTAATGAAGACCTAATGACAAACAAACCAACCAGACACTATCTTTCTCTAAATGCGCTTTATAAATAATGGCAAACAAATGTGTTTAAGGCCTACCTCATGTCCTATGCAATTTTGGAGATGCCTTCGCTCCTTTGATCCAAGTAAGTTCCTTTGTCACAAACTTGAAAACACAAACAAGGCAAACAATTAAATAGTACCTGAATAACCAGTATTATAAAACATATTCAACATGAAAGTTAATGAGTCCATGAAACAAATAACATGAGATACTTGTTGAGAAAAATGAGCTTGATTGTATTAATTCAAAAGGAGAAGAACCTTACAACCTTTGCCTTGATGCTGTACAAGCTCCTCCCAGGCTCCAACAAGAAGTCTCCTCTACTTTGACAAGCTTCACTCACTCCCTAACGAAGCCAAAAAGGTATGTGATCTCTCCTCTTAAGCTCAAATAGGAAGTCTTGATTTCACTAGCATTTACCCTCAAAAGTTCAGCTTCTAACCTCCTCAGCCACTGACCCAATGCCTCAATTTATAGTGCAATGGAGATCAGTTACTAGGTCCTCCTTCAAAGGGATAGAATCCTCCTTCAAAGGGATAGCTCCTCTTAACAAGGAATTAGTTCCTCCTCTTATGGGATGCATGAACCACTTGGAGCGAACAATCCACGTAACAAATCCTTCTAGAAAACTCTAGAATTAACCCAAAGTTAGTTTTTTAAGATAAAAATTGCGCCTTTTAACTTTCACAGGGGTACGCACCCTCCCCTTTACATACAGAGCGTATAAGTATGCAGATATCCTGAACAAAAGGTGCGGGCCCGCAAGAAAAAGTGAGAGAAAGTGCGGAACCAGAGTTACATCGCTTTTTTGATGTCTTTCTCTCATTTCCAAAGCTTGCTCTGAAGAGCTGAGGTTTGAGACTTGCTTAGGAAACTGGCATAGGTGGTGATAGACCCATACCGACTGCAAATAATCAAGGTGACGATATTTTTGTGTAACAGGTAGTGTTGTACCTGAGTATACATAATATGCATACATAAATTTGAATTTTGGAAGAGATACAAGCCTTGGAAGATGGAAATAAAAAATTACCTGAAGAATTATGCATGGAGAAACAAAATTTCGATTACAGAAGCCAAAGCACACTTCTTCATGGAAGCACACAAATTTTTTATTGAAGTAACTCCTACTAAAATAAAGAAATACCTTGACCATGCTACTAATGCGAAAAACAAAACCTGATGGCCGATTAGCTTTAAAATTAACAAATAGAGGAAGAACAAACTTGCACGAATGGGTTGCAAAGATATTAGACAATTTTTGTGAGGATCAAGAGGTAGAAGAATGAATTTCTATTGAAAGAATTAAAGCATGGTTTTTTGATGATTTCCTTTGCAACTTCTTTTGCACTATACTTCATTACATAAATTTATCCTCAAAAGAGAAGTCTAACATATACTCAAATATAGAACACCCTTTCAAACACTGATAAACTTTGACCAAAGTAAGAGACAAATTTACTAGGAGAAGTTCCTTAATGCCTAGTGCAAAATCATAAAGGAAGCATGGGATTAATTTTTATGTAAATAAAAATTTTCGTTGAATCCACCCTCATTAACCAAGAGTAAGTTGGGTTGGTGATTTGGGGGAGGGGGTTGGGTAATGATTCATGAGAAATAAACAAAGAAAAATAGAAAACAAAATAGAGAAGTAGCAATTAATTTGGAAGTCAAAATGAGATGAAGATAGTCGATTGCAAAATATGTGAGTATACGCTTGAGGAAAAAACTTGTCAGAGGACCCAAGCACGTTCACGTTAGTAAAAATAATTGATCGATATACAAAACATAGAAGGGGACAAAATACAAAAGAAGTGACAAGAAATAAGGGACCATAAATTTAACCAAATACGAAAAACTGAATTTCGAGAGTGTGAGAGCGATGATGCACGAGACTTCTCTAAAGGTGGTAGACAACACCCTGAGTTGAGAAGCGTAGCACCACTCGCTCCGAAAAGAAGTAACACCATACAATTAATCCCTAGGAGGCATGTAGAAAATATGGAGGTTGATGACTTAGGGCTAGAAATGTCACATTCCTCTATTGTAAGAATATCAAGTCCAGTGATTAGAGAGTTCCACCAACAAAGAATTCATATTAATTCAGAGCAATCCCAATTGGTATAGAAAAGATGAGCAGGGAAATTTGAGAGATCAACTTGAAATCGAAATTCCCGCAGAAAACCAAACTTGGATAGACAACTAAAAATGAAGATACACTCCTCCATATCCAAAATCTCACGAACATACCCCCTATCACAATTTTTATCTATTAATGAGGAAAGAGGTCCAAGTCAAGACGATGAATCAATGTGACCTTGTATGAATCAGTTTTTCAAATATATAGGTAAAGGGTGTCAAACTGACCACACATTGACAAAATTTATAGCAGTTGAAGTCGACAAAGAACAAAGTAACCCACACATAACTCACTCACCAACTATTGAGACCGGAAAGTTGGACCAATCGACCAACCCTTAGAAGACAAAAAAAATTCTACCTCCTCAAGCAAAAATGGGATTGAGCCACATCCCCCTTTATGGAGGTGATGAGGATCCAAATAAGCATTGATTTGTCTGCGAAAATATTTGGACTGCCAATGATATCATAGATGAAGATAAACAAATGGTGTCATTTGTACAACTCTCTAAAACAGAGCTCTCACATGGTTCATGAAATTCATAGAAAACCAACCAAAAATAAAATGACATCAAGAGAAATTTATTTTCCTTCTTTATATCTCATGATGTCAAACATATTACAACCCAAAAATGAAAGGAAATTAAACAATGACCAGACAAAACAATTAGGGAGTATGATAAAATGTTTAACTATTTTCTAGTTCAAATCCCTTACGATATAGATGAATCCCAATTGGTTCAATGGTACATTGCTAGGTTGTTACAGAAAAATTGAGAGCCTTTAAGAATGCACAAAGTATAATTGTGTGAAGAAGCCTTGAAAATGGCTTGGAGAATTGAGACAAAAGATAAAGGGGAGTCAAGTTTCTCGATGACTAACAAGAGATTAGAAAAAAAATTGAACAACTACAAAAATCCTTACTAACATTATATGTGTAGAAAAATAATCTCTAGTGCACTAGTCATAGAAATGAAAGACACGCTAAAGATAAATTTGTTGACTACTTTGATCAAGATGTTTGGCGAGTCTAGATAGATATATACTAGGATATTTTTGAGGTAGCGTCGAGTCACACCACTAGAGAATTCCAATGTAACTTGAGGAACATAAACCTAAATTATGTGTCATCTGTGAGGATAACATTCACTCAACCCAAGCATGTCAGTTAAATGCTAAAAATAAGCCTAACTATCATGTTGTCTAACATACTCAAGCATCATATCAGTTTAATGAATCAACCATGCAAGGAGGATGAGGAAATTTTAGAGGTGGATATGGAGGACATTGAGGAGGATATAATGGATGAGGTCATGGATGAGGTCAAGTTCGAGGAGGATTATATTACTTCACATGTTGGAAAGAAGGCCACATAGTGCTTAGTTTTCCTGCAAAGGATAAAATTGATCTAAAATGATGCAACATGTGTGGTTTGGGCAATAATTCTCTATAATATTGCACCAAAGTTCTAGAATAAATATTGAATAAAATAGTTATGAGTCTTCTCCAAACTGTCTTGAAGCAAGATTTTTTGAACTCAAAAAACCTCCAAATTACCACTAGATTGAGAGTTGGTCAAGAGAATACTTTAAGAAATCAACAGGTTCTTCGACCTTCCAAGAACATTTCCAAATACCTAGTTATGCAACAACATACTAATAGCATAGAGAAGGAAGTTGAATTCTTCAAGAATTAAGCTAGTTGGTAGAGATGGACGAAGGACATTATACTCGAAGAATTTCTAGAACTAGTGAAGGAAGAGCAGTTAGTTGGTTGTTTAATTGAGCTTCTCAATATATTAAAATATTTTAATCAGGAAATAAATTAGTGTAAAAACTCACACCAACAATCTCAAGGAAAATACTTGGAGTATTATTATCCCCAAGTAAACTTGGAGATTAAAAAATTCATGGTAGACTTCGGCTCGCAAGTGAACATCCTTCCAAGAGAAATGTGGATAAATTTAGGAAGGTCGACTCTCCAAAGAAAGGATCAACCATCTTAAACTTTCAGATCATAGATTCATTGAGCCCATTGGAATGGTAAAATTAACAAGTCAAAACATCAATTGTGGGAATTCTGACCTTCATTGATTTTGAAGTGATCAACTTAGTCAATGGAATACTAGCATACCCAGCTTAGGTTGGAAGACCTTGAGGTCAAAGGATGAAATCCATGATTTCCATGGAAAATATATAGAATTAAATTAAAAGGGAATACGAAAAGGATCATAATACCTCTTAAACCTTGTGAAGGGAAGCCTTGGGTCAAGCCTTGGGAACATTATACAAAAAAGGAGGTTGTACTAGATGTGGCATGAGGACAAAAGAAATGTGGAGCCAAATATGTTTTTAGACATCCTATCAGGCCCCCTCTCTCCATCGAAAAAAATTCAGACACCAAACTGTATGAATGGAAAATTGAAAACTATGAATCCAAGGCAAAGGAATGTTGGTCAATCAAGGTTATGCTGATCAAGAACATCCAATTTTTCTTTGGTATTTTTCCTATCATTCAAGAAAGGAAATTAAAGGAAATCCCACCACTTTTACCATTCAAATTAAGCAAGGATTATAGTGCCCCATTTAGAATTAAAGAATGAGCTTCGAGTCTGTAAATCATGTCGAGAAAGTAACTAAAGTTATTGGAGACTGGGGAAAGAATCCAAAGCTTAGTCTAGACCTTCATTAGACGTTCCTCTCAGTGGTGGAACACACACACTTCTCAACTTCAGACTTGGACAATAACCAAAAATTACTTTATAGAAAGGTTTGAAGGATACAAATCATTAGTGCAAGCGAACATCCCAATCATTTAAGCCTGGAAAAGACCATGTACAACATATACAAAATTGAGTTGGAATGGAAGAGAATTAGGTATCGAGACAAGACAGTGCAACCACATATGCTCCCTAAAACTCTTGATGATTTTCCTAACAAATGGTACAAGCTAGAAGATGTTCAAGGTAACTCACTCCAATGGAGCGAGTTAAAAGGTAATTTTATTAAAGATTTTGAATTCCAAGTAGAAGAGCAAAAACTGTTTGAGACAACTTAGAAAATTAAAGAATTTTTGAATAATGAGTCTCCTACTTCCATATCAGTCGAATGCTTGTTGAATACTATATGTAATCATATATCATGCTTATCAAACCATAATTAAGCCATTCATGTGGAAATGGAAACTACCCATACTCTAGGAAAAATATTTTGTTAGAAAAAGGACTGTCCCAAACATCATTTAAAAACGTTAAAACAATATTTAAAGTAAAAAGGGAGGAAAGTGAGAAAATTAACAAGCTAGACTTCCCACTCGTTTTATCAAGAAAGAAAAGGTGGGGACTAGAGACTTGACAATTCAAAGGCTCTTGATTGGATGGACACAAAGATAAAGATCAAGGAAGTAGATATTTCAAATGATGACCAACCATAGATAGCCCTCCTCAACGACTATTGGATATTGAGTTTCATAATGAGTACCAAGATGTATTTATCCATGACTATAAATATCTCAAGGGACTTGTCAAAAAAGTGGGGGAGATGCAAATTGACCTGATCTTAGGAGCAAAGGAAATAAATAAAAGACCCTATAAATGAACTCACAAATACAACCCAATTGTGAAAAAATAGATATAAGGGACGTTGGTTGTTGGCATCGTCTATCTTATTGAAAAATTAGAATGGGAAAGCCCCATGGTCATACAACCCAAGAAGCATGACTCGACTAGACTAAGAATTTGTGTTGATTTATGTGCATTGAATAAGTTGAAAATAATCAATCCTTTTCCAATGCCATTTGTAGAAAAGATCATAAACGAAGTGGTGGGTCATGAATGTTATTATTTCATAAATGGTTTCTTAGGGTATAACTAGGTACCAATTGCAAAAGAAGACCAAGAGAAGACTATGTTTGTTACATAATTTGGCTCTTTTGCATATAGAGTAATTCCTTTTTGTCTAAAGAATGCACCAACATGATTTTCTCAAATAGTAGTCAAGGCATTCCAAGAGTATATCTATAAGACAATGATAGTCTATTTTGACGATTAGATTGTATACCCATTTTTAAAAGACCATATTCAATGGTTAAGTCTCATGTTAGAAAGATGTAGATAAATACAATTATTTATAAATATTAATAAATGTATATTTTCTACTCCTATAACAATATTGTTGGGGAATGTAGTATCCAAAGAGGGATCAAAGTGGATATGGAAAAAATCAAAGGGATCATTGATTTAAAACCCCCTGCTAATAAAAATCAAATTAGGATCTTCCTGGGGTAGATAGGATATTGCATAAAATTTATTCAACATTACTCTGACATCACTTTCCCAATTAATGAATTTCCAATGAAGTATGTTTTGTACATATGGACAAAATAATGTGAAAATTCATTTAAACTAGTTAAAATAAAACCGGTTGAAGCCCCTATCATTAAAATTCCCCAACTGGTCCAAGAAATTCTATGTACATGTCAATGCGTCTAATGTCACAGTCGAGGTTGTTCTAGCACAACTAGATAATGATTCCATATACCACCCTAATGGTTTCTCCAATATAAAAATAAACGAAGATGAGTGAGACTATTCAACGATAAAGAAATACACTTGCCATGATCATTTCTCTCTAAAAATTTTGCTAGTACCTCCTAGCAAAACCTTTCATTTCTTTTAAAAATCACCAAGCCTTGAGGTTGATTATTAATAAACTAGTCCATCAGGGTCATATTTGTCGATGGTTATTTCTATTCCAAGATTTTGAATTTGAGGTAATAGTTTGACCAGGTAAGAATAATCTCAAGTCCAACCATCTATCCCAACTAGAGACATAGATCTTGATGATGACCTACCTGATTCTCATTCATTAAAAGTTGAAGCAATCCTTGCGAAACTCGTAAAAAATGTTCAATTCTCGCGCACAAGGAAAGAACCTAATGGGCTACCTAAAAAGAAGAATCAGACCTTAGCAATCAAATTTGCATCATTTTCATTGACAAATGTCAATTATTTAAGATATGAACATACAAGATACTTATAAGGTGTGTATTAGAACATAAAAGGGAATATATTATTAAATAATCTCACAAAGGAGGTGCGAATGGATACTACCAACGAGACACAACTGTAAGAAAAATCCTGCAAGCTATATTATGGTGGTCGATCTTATTCCCAGACTGCCAAACACAAGTCTAGAAATGCAATGTTTATCAAAGGTTAGGCTAATTGTTACCAAGAAATCATATGCCACTCCATTCTATAAACCCGACTCTACCTTTTGATATTTTAGTAATCGAATTTGTTGGTTTGTTTCCTAAAAGATCTAGAAGAATGGGTGCAAAATACATTATAACAATAGTGGAGTATTTAACCGAGTGGGTGAAAGTAGAGTGTGTAGAGCCTTTTACAAAGGGAGTAGTTTCCAAATTCATTTACGAAAACATAGTAACAAGATTTTACTAACAAGATTTTACTACCTCCTGACTCTAATCAACGACATGGGTACAGATTTCATCAATGCTACAATCCAAACAATGTTACAGAAATTTATGATTGAGCGTAGAAAAAATATAGCTTACCACTCACAAGCTATGACATAATAGAATCATTCAACAAAATCTTGCACAAAAGACTTACTAAAATATGAAACGTCAATAGGGACGACTGGGACAACAAAATCCAAATGGTCTTATGGGCATATCAAATGATGTACAAATAATCGACTAGTTATATGCCATTTAAATTAGTCTATGGACAAGAAGTAGTTGTACCACTTCATTACACAACAAATGACACAAATATATTGACTGTTTTAGTATATGATGATAAGAAGGTTGAAAAGGAATGGATCCACCAATTGCAATGTCTAGAAGAAGACAGGCTCCATGCATTATACCAAAAGAAAGTAAGAAAAAATAAATAAAATGCATCACATGATAGAAATTTTCAAAAACAAAAACTAGAAATGGGAGACTTTGCATTATTATACAATAGTCGAGTAAAGGGGAAGCCAAGGGAACTAGAAATTGCATGGCTTGGCCCCTTTGTGGTCAAAGGAATACATTCTTCTGGAGATGTTTAGAAAAACACACTTCAAGGGAACTTGTTCGAATCACTTGTAAACAATGACCGACTCAAAAAATATATCATTTGACAATGTCAGCATGTGACTGGTGAAAACCTCTATGAGGCAGCAAGAACATAAACTAGTCTGAAAACCACATTGTGGAAGATTAGCTAACCAAATAAAAGCATATTATTCTTATTTAACTTGATTTTAGTCGTTAAAAGTAATAATTAATAGGATTACCAATAACTGCTACAAATTTGGTAAAATAACAACCGAATTAGAAAATAAGTTCCATCAAATAAAGAGTACTTCCAATCATGATAGCAAGTGTCACAATGAAATGGAGCGAGGACAAGATCTAAGAAAAATCCTAAATAGAAAATCATATGAAGATACAAGTCGACATCGACAACATAATTAAAGAAGAAAAAACGATGAATTAGTTCAAAGAGACATTCAAAAAAGAGGCTAAATCGACTAGGAGGAGAGAATATAGACTACAAGTTAGAATTCCAATCGACCGAATGATTATACCTATCTGGGATGTTGGAATTGACGAAGACATCACATCACAATTAAAATTTTCCGATGATGGGACATTTAAAAAAAACATTTGCCAAATCTAAAAAAGCAGTGGGCCACACATGTTTCACGTGCCAAGAGTTATGGAGAAAGGTGATATTAATACGACGAGACATACATGATGACAAGCTACAAATGAAATTGATGGCACATGTGATTTCATGCCTATAAATTCAAGCAAGCAACTAGATTTAACACCTATAGTTTTTGAATTATCACCAAGTATTGCATTTGAACTCTCTGAAGTACAATACCTCCCAATTTTGGTGATTTTAGACTCAAATCTTCTTGAGTGCCGGCGAGGTCAAGAATTTGAAGAATATTTTAAATGGTAAGGAAGAGAGTGCATTTTTAGGTCACAAAGATGCTCAAAGAGCCAAGAACTAAAGCTTGGTTTGATAAAAATATTGCGATGGAGCTAAAGATTTGGTTCCACAACATCAAGTGTTGAGAAGTGTAGCAAGAAAGGCTGAATTTGACTTAGCCTTCGTCAAATTGAGAAAATTCGAAATTTCCACATTAATAGACAACTTGGAGGTAGTTAAATTAGATGACATGGCTCTTGTCACTCAGTTAGCTTAGTAACTTTTTGAGTTAGTGGGATTGGAGTTCAGTTTTCATGTGTTGATTGCTAATTTATAGCAATCTAGTTTAGTTATATTCAATTGTACTCAGTTAAACTAGTTCTAACAATTAATAGAACTAGTTGGAGGTCAATTGTGTAGTGGAACAACATTCTAACTCAGAGATCATCCAGTTCACTGATCAATCAACCAAAAATATCTCATGCATGCAATGAATCCAAATTGCTAAGATGTGTTGGAGATTCCAAGGTAGTGTAACGTCATTTGTAAACTAGTGTTGAGTGTATAGGTGTTGCATGTAATCAGAGATCAATCCTTCAGAATTGCACAATCAATTTGGAGGAAATTACTAAAGAAAGGGGGAATTTCCTTAGGATTTATGCAAGGAAATAGGAGCTCAGGTGGAGGCATAAATTGACTAAGTCTGGGTCAGAGCTTCTCGCTCAGTAGAGAGAACAATTACTCACTTGTAGGTGTTTCTCATTGCCTAGAAGGATCCTTCTAGGACAAAGTGTCTGCATAAGAAGCATGCGAAGAAACTCGTGGGAGAAGGATGTGAAGCATTGGCTTCACAGTTCGAGCTAAACATCGCCATGATTGCATGCATGGCCAACAATGTAACGAGGAGTGTGTGGTACTTGGACTCAAGTGCTTCATTCCACATGACAGGGTGTAGAGATTTTTTCAGTGACCTGGAGCAAAAAGATCCCCAGATGCATATTGAGCTTAGGGATGACGTAAGGTACAATTATACCAGGATTGGTATAGTAACATTTAAGAGGGAGTTGAGATTCTCTCTTCACCTCAAATATGTCATGTTTGTACCAAACCTAAAGAATAATCTTGTCTCTATAGCATTTTTGGAAGACCTTGGCTATGATAATCTTCAGTAAAGGGAAATTCTTTTGAGACACATATCCATTGTGTAGGTGAAGCAGAAAGGTTCGTGTGAAGAACCTATACAAAATTGATGTCGATAATTGTGCTACATTAAGAAGTAAGGTAGAGAAAGTGAAGTGTCGAGATGTTGATGAACTCTAGCGCAAAAGACTTGGTCATTTGCACCACGACACCCTTAAATTTATGCAGTGAATAACCACTAGTCTCCCTAAAGGATCACTTGAGAAACAAGATGTCTGCAAGGGTTGTACCTTAGGGAAGTATGTAAAATCCACATTCCATGATCAAGACAACAAAGCAAATGCAGTCTTAAAGAGATTCCACTCTGATGTTTGTGGGCCCTTCTCTACAGCCTCCACTGCTAGAAATAAATACTATGTTATTTTTATTGTTGATTTCTCAAGAAAGTGATGGATCTTTTTCATGTGGAAGAAGGATGAGACATTCTCAAAATTTGTAGAATTCAAGGCACTATTTGAGAAAGATATCAGAAAGAAGGAGAAGACTCTCAGGAATGACAATGGAGTTGAGTATGTTTTGAATGAATTCAAGTAACTTTGTTACAAAGAAGGAATTCAAAGAGAACTGACATCTCCCCACAACCCACAACAGAATGGGGTAGCTGAGAGAAAGAATTGGAGCGTTGTGGGAGTTGCGAGATCTATGCTACATGAACAAGGCATGCCACTGCATTTGTCGAAAGAGGCATGTAACACAACAATCTACTTGCAGAACCAAAGTCCTCATCAAATTCTTGGTATGATTGCACCTGAGGAGGATTTCTTGGGGAGAAAGATGGATGTGTCTCATTTCAGAATTTTTGGAGCCTCTATTTACTTCCATGTCTCTAAAGATATGAGGAAGAAAATTGAGTCGACAATAGAGTTGGGTGTTTTATTGTGGGTTACACTAAAACTACACACAATTAATAGGTGTACTTACCTTCTCTTAGAATGAAAATTGTGGGAAGGGATGTAAAATTTGATGAGGAGAAAGCAATGAGATGCTCTCTTGATAAGGAGTTGTAAATCCCACCAAAAGGGGAAATTTTAGCTCCAAAGGAGGAGCCTTAGGAAGTTGTGGAGAAGCCACAAATGGAGCATCCGAGAGGAGACAGAGTGGAGACATCCACTCAAGCAAAACCATCTAAAGAAGGTAGAAAGAGAACCTGAGAAGTTGATAGATTGGTGTAGGATGCGAGGGAGAATGTGGGACCTCCAAATTTGTGCAGGCAAAGGAGGTCATCTAAGAGGTACACTGATTGCATGGATCTAATGATTGAGTTTTTAGAGATCGAGCCATCCTACTTTGAGGAAGTAGTTGAGAAACCAGTTTGGGTTGATGCAATGGTGGAAGAATATGAATCCATCATAAAGAATAATGTTTGGGAAGTGGTCACAAGACCGACAAAAAAAATCAGTTGTGGATTCAAAATGGATCTTTAAAGTTAAGCATGAAGAAAACAAAAGCATAGAGACATATAATGCCATATTTTTGGCCAAGTATTATCTCAAGTTGAGGGAATTGACCATGAGGAAATGTTTGCTCCCATAGAAGGGTATTCATCCATTAGATTAATTCTTGCACTAGTTGTGCAGATGGGGTGGAAGATCCACCAGATGGATGTGAAAACAACATTTCTCAATCGTGTTATTGAGGAGGAAGTGTACATAGTGAAAAGATAAGGTTTTGAGACATTTGATCAGAAGTCTCATGTGTGCAGACTCAAGTGAGCATTGTATGGTCTCAAATAGGCATCGTGAGCTTCGTACAATTGGATTGATAATTATCTCACTAGATTGGGCTTCACCAAAAGTGAAGCAGATGTGAACCTTTATCATATTTTGGTAGAAGGTAAATTTCTTATCATTGTTTTATATGTTTATGATTTAATATTGGTAGGCGATGAGAAGTTGATCGACTCTTGCAAGGAGGACCTTGCAAGGGAATTTGAGATGAAATACATGGGTCTCATGCACTACACCCTAAGGCTAAAAGTATGGTAGGGTGATGGGGAATTGTTTGTTTCTCAAGGAAAGTATGCCACTGAGATACTGTAGAGATTTCACATGGAGAATTGTAAGCCCATGGAGGCACCTCTAACAGCCAACATGAGGAAGGAGAATGCCACTTCAGGTGAAGAGGTTGATGCTACCATTTACTGGCATCTAGTGGGTTCACTGACGTATCTTGTGAACACACAACTAGATATGTGCTAAGTAGTCAACCAACTGAGCCAAGATCTGGTTAGGCCGACCAAATTTTATTTGAAGGTAGCAAAGCATGTTTTACGATACTTCAGAGGCATTACCTAGTATGGATTATGGTGCAAATAGATAGAGGGAGTGAAGTTGTATGTATTCATAGATGCAGATTGGGCAAGGAGTCCATCTGACTGAACGAGTACATTAGGTGGAATTTTTAGTGTTGGGTCCACAACAATTTCCTGGTACAATAAAATGCAAAGGTCTGTGGTTCTCAACTCAAGAGAAGTTGAATACATGGTTGTAAGTCAAGCAACATGTGAGGTGATCTAGATGAGAAAGATACTTGTGGGATTGTTTGGTTAGGAGATGGATCCAACTATGATTTATTGTGATAATAAAAGTTGCATTAAGCTCTTTGAGAACCTAGTATTTCACAATCGGGCCAGTATAATATATATATTAGAATGGTATATAGATATCATTTACGAGGTTGTGTGTAGAGGAGGATAATGTTGCTACAATTAATTCCAACAGAGGAACAAGATGTTGACATCTTTAAAAAGGCTTTTTCAAGAGGGAAGTTTGAATTACATAGGTGCATGATAGGGGTGGTTGAAAATCCCCTTCTTTCTAATAGGGAGTGTTGAGAAGTGTAGAAATAAAGGCTCAATTTGACTTAGCCTTGTTCAAATTGAGAAAATTTGAAATTACCATGTCAACGGACAACTTGGAGGTAATTAACTGAGGTGACATGGCTCTTGTAACTCAGTTAGCTCAGTAAATTCAAGTTAGTGGGCTTGGAGCTCAATTTTCATGTGTTGATTTCTAATTTATAGCAATCTAGTTTAGTTATAATTAATTGTACTCAGTTAAACTAGATCTGACAGTTAATAGAACTAGTTGGAGGTCATTTGTGTAGTGGGACAACATTCTAACTCAGAGATCATCCAGTTAACTGATCTATCAACCAAAAATAGCTCATGCATGCAAGGAATTCAAATTTCTCAGTTGTGGTGGAGATTCCAAGGCAATGTAACATCAATTTTAAAAAGTGTTGAGCGTACATTTGTTGCATGCAATCAATGATCAATCCTTGGGAATTGCGCAATCAATTTGGAGGAAATTCCTAAAGAATAGGGGCAAATTTCCATAGGATTTGCGCAAGGAAATAGGAGCTTAGGTGGAGGCATAAATTTATTACGTCTGGGTCAGAGCTTCTCACTCAGCAGAGAGAACAATTATTCACTTGCAAGTGCTTCTCAGAGCAAATATGTAATTGTAATCGTTTCTCTATTCAACTAATTAATGCACATGGCTTAAGGGGTTTTTACTATTTGGTTTCCCCTAGATACATATATGTACTTGTATATGTGATTGATGCATGTTTGTGATTTTTGTTCTAAATCGTGAATTAATTTTTGCAGAGTAGTATAGTAGAATTGTGTCTCTTTATTTAGATTAAATTTCTTGAGTAGTTGCAATTCTATCACCAAATTTCTACATCAAGTAGGTGAAAATGGACGAGATTTCATGGGAGAAACAATTTGAAGCATTCAAGAAAAGGGGTGTGGTCGATAGTGAATGGACCATGAACATTCAAATGATTTACCAAGAAGGCATATGAGACTACTTGGGTGCACCATTGGTCATGTATTTTTAAGGATTCAAGCAAAAATTCATGAAGGTTATTATTAGTTAGTACCCTGATTGTACCTTATGGTTGGAAAATTGAATATTAAAACTTCGACCATTTATAACATGTGACATGTATGCTGCACACCAAGGTCAAAATACCAAAGATAGTCGACTCGACTACGTGGATCAAATAATTTACAGGTGGAATGATAATAAATAACTTTGAAGGACTAATTATTAGCCAAGTTCAGGATCCCTGAGTGAATGAGCATGCATTATAGTCTCCTTATGTCTCACTCTAGCTGAATGAGTGTCCAATGTAAAATTAAACATTCTTGAAGCCATCACAACCAAATTACAAGGTCAGGAAGATAGTATAGTTTGGCAGAGCGCGTCACTGATATGGTAAAAACCTATTGCTATGAATGCCAAAATTTTAGTAAGGTTATTAACTTCCCATATTTACTAATTTTGTTATCCATGAGGAAGATTTCACTAGTCAACGAAGTAATATTTACAAGGAAGAGTGTCCCCTTGATGAAGAATTACAACTTTTTTTCACACGGATGGTTGAGAACCCCTGAGTTGGTCTCCTTGCAAGATTATTATTTAGAAATTTATTGATGAATTTAAAACTTGTTTCAAATAGATGGAGGCTATCCTAGCAGATTCGGTGCATGCTTCCTAGCACATTGCATATTCAATTAGGGCTTGACGTGATGAAGGTTTGGTACGTTGACTCCAACGATGTTTAGCCCAGTGAACTCCCTTACCACCCTCATTCAACAATGATTTGACAATCTCAATTAAAAAACAAATAAAGTCTTCCCAATAGCCAAAATTGCTTGGGAACCCTAGACTAAAGTCTTTTTTCCATTAACATATGGGGAATAGGGGGAAGAAAGAGAAAAAAAATGTATACAATACCTTTCAAATTCGACTTGTTAGGCCCTTTAACGAAGTCTTCAAAGAAACTGACAAGAAAAGAAGTTGACAGAACAATTGAAATTGGGTAGAAAACAGTCAGAAATAACTAGAAGGAGGTCCTAACTGATATTACACTTGATAACCCAAAGTTTCATAAATTCCTTGATGAAATTGTAAAGCAGGTGTTGGAAGAGACAACAACAAAAGTCAAAGCAACTAAAAATCCAAGGAAGACACAGGAGTTCCTCGAGTCATTGGTCGACCCAGTTATTTTACAATCTTTGGGTCATGCCAAATAAATATTTATTGAAAATGTTAAACAAAAGATGTTAGCTGAATAGGAAAGGAAGCACAACAACAGACACTGCCAACACAGTTGGGACTCCAAAAGGAAACACCACTGCAAAAGCCAACCCAAGGTCAGTTAAGTGGAGGTGAAAAAAAAAATAAAAAAGTCCATAGCATCAACCTTAAAATAGAATCACCACATATTACTTCAACACTGGTTTTAGGGGTTAATGGTGATCAATAGGAACAAAATGACAAAAAGGTCGATATCCAAGAAATTTCATCTAAGCACATTGAACCAATCGACTTGAGTAAGGACACTTTGATGAAGATTGAACCAAAGACAACCGACATACACGGAATACCCCAGGAAAAGGAATAAGCTACATAGTTGACCACGATTGAGACATTTTCCCAGACAATAGGGCTAAGATCTTAAAATAAGTCGCATGAGAAAAAAGGAAAAGTTGGAAAAACCAAAAGTTCAATACAAACTGAATTCTCTACCCTATGATCTTACTTATGTTTATGACAGACTTGTTTTGTCTTGTTTAGAATACAAAATAAAAGAATATA
This sequence comes from Pinus taeda, assembly GCA_000404065.3. Taxonomy (NCBI): domain Eukaryota; kingdom Viridiplantae; phylum Streptophyta; class Pinopsida; order Pinales; family Pinaceae; genus Pinus; species Pinus taeda. The sequence goes on from APFE030731056.1 coordinate 113,333, forward strand.
GGGGGAGATGGAAGAAGAAATCAACTATCATTGACAAACAAAGACAAACAAGGCAATAAGAAGATGAGACTTTGTCGAATTCTATGAGTCTGGCAGCATAAAAACTTAACTTAGGTATTTTGTCAAGGATTAGTGATCCACTTGTTGTTATTCAGTAATTGGTCTACCAATTGGTAGACCACAATGTGCAAACAAATGAACAGGTTACATGGATACAATGGGAAGCAAAGGAACAAGGAAATCAGGAACTATCAACTGTCATTAAGAAAGAATACAAAATATTCATGAAAGCTAAACATAGTTTAGAGAAAACTTTAGATAGTGTTGCTATACTTGGCACAATTATGAACAATTGGCTAACCTATCTATAAATAATGTGCATTCAATTATTAGCGTAACACTGGGTAGCCTATCTATAAACAACATGCCACAGTAGAGTTCAGTGGTTGGCATAGTGCAATACTTGGCATATTTGAAGACTTTGGAGGTGCAATTCCAACAATATTTAAAATATTGGTTGATATTCAACCAACATCTTAAATATTAGCGTCATACTAGCTAGCCTATCTATAAACAACATGCCACAGTAGAGTTCAGTGGCTAGCATAGTGCAATACTTGGCATATTTCAAGACTTTGGAGGTGCAATCCCAACAATCTTTAAAAGATTGGTTGATATTCAACCAACATCTTAAATCACTTGCATGAGTCATTTACCGTATGGATTTTGGAGAAGCACTTGTCCAAGAACGATAGACACAAATGATCCATCATTGGCCTAAGTTTCACTTCTTTGAACTAAGCACAATGGAATGCGGCCCAACTCCTGAGTAACACTCTGACATACAAGAAATCAATCTGGAAGGGTCCAAATAGTCATTGAGCGAGAATCAAAGAAGAGGAATTCATATTTTACGTTCCTTGGTAGAAGTATAAGCAACATTAGTTGACCATCCTACAAGGTCCATCAACCAACTAGCTTGTGAGCAACAAGAAGCATGACCATTTCCAGTGACAACAAAATGATTATCAACCAACCAATTTTTTTTCTTTCCTTTACTTACATTTTTATCCTTTGTATCAATTTTCTTAAAATTTGTAAGTCTCCAAATCTCCCCTTCTCCAGGATGAAGAATGCATTGAGGGTGGAGGAGATGTTGGAAGGTCTAGTTGACTAAGCATTTGAGTTGACACACAAAATTTTGTATTGTAAGTTAGACGTCACCCTGGTTGAGTTGAACGAACGAGTTAATATGGTAAAGACAGTTCAGACAGTTAAAATGTTATAATTTTCTATTCAAGATATATATATATATATATATATACTAGTCTTGATTGGTTGTTGACGATATATAATGTAAAGTGTTGATTTGTTGTCTCTCCACTACTTTGTGTCTCTTTACTCTTCCATGTATTGCATATGATTACGTAGTTTAATTCTTGTTGCTTCCTACTAGTAACCAATGCATACTTTTTGCTAGATTGCAACACATGCCATGAAACATAGTCTTCCTTCTTGTAGTTAGGAAGGCCTTTGTATTTTAATAATCCAATGGATTTGGGAAGGAATTATTGAAAAAATAAAATCCAAATTTTAAAAAAGGGGATCATAATGGTTGAACCTCACTTGAATAGTAATTACAGATGAATATATACTTACGACCCTCCCAATATTCTAATTATTAGCTATTCCAACTCCAATAGGGATCATGCAATAGATTTCTCAAGAAAAAACGAAATTTTTGTTGCAAAGAAGAAAAGACAAACTCCAAAATGCTTCATTTGATCAATTCGAAAGTGGTCAAGACTCTAAAGGAGAGGGGAGGAACAAGGATTAAAGATTCATTTATTATGAATTTAGCATTAGGTGATAAATTAGCTTGGAGATTAATTAGTGGGAGGCAGGGAAAATTTTAAGAACCACTCTAAATTTATATGTATAATAAATGGGCGAATCCCCATGATACATAGGAAAAATGGGAGGTGATTTCATCAC
>APFE030731056.1:116964-143358 GCA_000404065.3 Pinus taeda
AGAGAAAAGATTAGTTTAATTCCCCCCTTTAAATAGGCTGCATTCCATGTGAATACCATGGGTCAATGCCATGTGCCATCTTTATTTTTATTAATACTAATATTAGGGTTAATAATGTTTTTTTCATGGTATTAATAATAATTTGGCCCATAGGATTCACCTAAATATAACACATTTTTTGAGTGTTCGTAAATATAATGGCTTATGGAGTAAATATAAAAAATGTTTTATTTATTTACCATACCTCTTGTTTATCTATATTTTTATTAATTTACCATACCTTTTTTATAAATATGGTATTTGGCCCATTGGATTCAATAAAGTAAAACCTATTTTTTGAGCCTTCTTAAATAGAAAGAGGGTTATGGACTAAATATAGAAAGAGGTTTTATTTATTTATCATATTTATAGTTTATTTATATTTTTATTTATTTACCATACTTTGAAGTATAAAAAGATGTTTTATTTATTTACCATACCTCCACTTTATTTATATTTTTATTTATTTACACGCTTCCGTGTTCATAAATATAAGGTGACATATGGAGTAAACATAGAAAAATGTTTTATTTATTTACTATACCTCTTGTTTATTTATATTTTTATTATTTTACCATACCTCTTTCATAAATATGGTATTTGGCCCATAGGATTCACTTAAATGAAACCTTGTTTTTGAGGCTTCTTAAATAGAAAGATGGTTATGAACTAAATATAAAAAGAGGTTTTATTTATTTACCATACCTCTAGTTTATTTGTATTTTTATTTATTTACCATACCTTTGGAGTAAGTATAAAAAGAGCTTTTATTTATTTACCATACATCCATTGTATTTATATTTTTATTTATAACTATTATAAATACATTTTCTTGAAAATGAGGGCAAATGGAAGATTGTAACTCCTAATTTCAAGGGCTAAATTTACTTTTTTTAACCCTCTCCCTTAAAATAAGGTGGGCTAAACTCCATACCTAATTTATTTATAAAATAAATTTGAGGCCATTTGTAACAATGTACTATGATACAAAATATTTGCCCAATAAAAATATAAAACCCCTTAATTTAGCCCAAGGGAAAAAATTCGCCCCTAAAATTTCCATGGTGGGAGGCTAGAGTAGTGAAGGAAAAATATATGGAGAAAAATAAAAAAGTTGCATTAAAGGAAAATTGAAAAACACATAGAGACTCTCATATTTTGAAATTTCTCAAAATGGTGGCCCCTCTAATTTGTTCAAAACTCACTTGGATCCCTAGTAATGGCAAGGAAAATAAAATTCAGTAAGATAGCGTAATGGTAAATCAACCTCTTGAGCATTACAATGATCCTTCTTTGAAAGAATGAATGGATATGATGAAACTAAAAACTATTTTTGATATATTTAAATGGTTCGAATTTTCTTGTTGTTGGATAGGTTGGTCAATTGGATTGCCCCTTTCTCATTTGAGCCATCCTATACTTTCTCTTTTAGATAATATCAAGGGTGTATATTTTCCTATAGATTCACGACTCATGTAATGTACTAAAACACAAGACAAGAATCTACTCTACTCCCTAAACAATGGAAACCAAGAATTGATGAAAACAACAATCTACAAGAGGAAGATAATAAAAGACACATAACACAATTGTTTCTCTAGGGAAAGCCACTTCTCAAACCCCAACTATCTATTGGATTAATTATAAATCTGAGTGACAATACAAAGCTTGTTCTTAGAAGAAAAATTCTGCACAATTATGATCAACTCTCTACCTCACAAGCCCGCACTTACCAACACTTAGCCAATTTTTGCTACTTGCTGAGCCCCTATTTTCTTGCGCAATTCATGTGAGGAATAACCCATATTTAATTTATAATTCCTTCTTTCATAAATGCGCAATCCAAAACTACATCCTCTTCTAATTGCATGCATGATCTATATAACTCAAATCATTCTACAACTAATAGTACAATGTCCCTGCACTCTAGTCTCAACTGGGTCTTTCTCTGAACTGACATGCATGAGTTTCTAAAGAGGGAATATTCAATTAGCTGGAGTAGCACTGAGGATGCATTGGTGCACCAACTCACTACTAGACCTCTACTAGTTCCACAAACAATTAGAACTAGTTTAACTGTCTATAACTCAATCAACTCAAATAAACTCATCCTAGACTGCTAAAATTTAGGGAGAATATATACATGACTACAAAAAGATTTCCAACTCGAAATTACTAAGCTAATTAAGTTAATTAAACTTAATTAACTATTTACAAGTTTCTATGAGAATATAATTCAATTTTAATTCACAGTTTAATTCAAGGACAAATTAAACTAGAATTTCTTGTTGCCATTTCTCAACACTCCCTCTCAACAAGAAAGGGATTATCAACTATCCCAATCTTGTCCCTGTGAAACTTGAATTTACATCTTGACAATGCCTTTGTAAAAATGTCAACATATTTCTCCTCCATGGGAACATACTCCAACAACATAATTTGCATCAATACATAATCTCGAAGATGATGATATCATATATCAATATGCTTGGACCGATCATGAAAAACTCAATTTTCAGAGAGTTTGATATAACTCTGATTATCATAGTAAATCACAGTAGGATCCATCTGCTGATCAAGCAAACCAACCAAGATCTTCCTCATCTAGATGGCCTCACATGCTGCCTGACTTGCAATCATGTACTCTGCCTCTGCCGAAATGAGTGCAACTGATCTATGTTTCCTGTTGTACCAAGAAGTTGTTGTTGACCCAATACTGAATATCCCTCCGGATGTTCTCTTCTTATCGGATGGACTCCCTACCCAATCTGCATCAGTGAAGCCTTCAAGCTTCACTCCCTCTATCTTTCTGTACCACAATCCATACTGAGTAGTGCCCTTGAGGTATCTCAACACATGCTTTTCTGCCTTCCAATATAGCTTGGTAGGCCTAACCATCGCTTGACTAAGCTAGTTAACTGAATAACACATATCTGGTCGTGTGTTCACCAAATACATGAGTGAAACCACAAGTTATCTTTAAATAGTATCTTCCACTACTTCCCCTGAAGTAGCATCCTCCTTCCTCTAGTTACTTTATAGAGGAGTCTCCATGGGTTTGTTGCTCTCCATGCAGAATAAACCGAGTATCTCGTTGGCATACTTTCCCTGAGACACAAACAATTCCCCATCACCTTGCCATACTTCCATGCTAATAAATTAATGCATGAGCCCCATGTCCTTCATCTCAAACTCTCTTGCAATGTCATCCTTGCAAGACTTGATCAGTTGATCATCACTTGTCAAAATAAAATCATCGACATACAAAACTATGATCAAAAATTTATTCACATCCACTTCACTCTTGGTGAAGCCCAGCCCAGTGAAGTAACTATCAATCCTGGGTTACCAAGCATGGGGTGCTTGCTTCAACTCATACAACGCCCTCTCAATCCGACACACATGTGACTCACAGTTGAAGGTCTCAAAACCTTAAGGCTGCTTTATGTACACCTCTTCCTAAATCATGTCATTAAGGAAGGTTGTATTTACATCCATATGATATATCTTCCAACCCATCTATGCTAATAGTTCTAATATAGATCTGATCGATGAGTACCTTACAACAGGAGCAAAGGTCTCAACATAGTCAATCCCCTCTACCTGTGAAAAGCCACAGGCCATAAACCTGGCCTTATTCTTCTCCACACTACCATCTATAGCTTTCTTTACCTTGTAAAGCCATCAGGAGCTCACCATTGACTTGTCCTTCAGTCTTGGGACCACGTCCCAAACATTTTTATGAACTATGGATTCATACTCCTCCACTGCGGAATCAACCCAAACCAGCTGCTACACTGCTTCCTCAAAGGAAGATTTCTTTGTCCCAAAACAACCACTCATAAGATCCATGTATTCACTGTACCTCTCAAGTGAGCTCCCCTACCTGCGTTGAGATGTGGGTGCTCCCACATTCTCTTGTACATCCTGCAATAACCTATCAGCCTCTATAGTGCACTTTCTCCCATCTCTGTAAAACTTTGTCTCAGTGGATGTCTCCACTCCTGGATCCTCTGCATGTTGTTGCTCCACATCAATCTGATGCTCCTCAAACTTAGGAGCTAAAATATCCTCCATCGCATGTAACTCAATCTCCCTCTCAAGGAAAAATCGCATGGCCTTCTCCTCATCGAATCTGACATCCCTGCAAACCACTGCCATCTTGTTGGTCGACAAGTACACCCAATAGTTGTGAAGTGTATTAGTGTACCCCAAAAATATCCCCAACTCTGTTTCCGGCTCAAGCTTCTTCCATGCATCTTTGGTCACATGGCAACATACCAATGGCCCAAAAATCCCGAAGTGACCAACGTCTGACCTCTTACCGAAAGAAGCCGCCTCTGGTGTCTTTATCTTCATCCCAAGAATCTGATGTGGGCTACAGTTTTGCAAATAAATAGTCGTGTTGCATGCCTCAGCCCACAAGTGTAGTGGTAGGCCCTGATCATGCAACATTGCCCGAGTTTCCCCTACAATGCTTCTATTCTTCCTCTCAGCCACCACATTCTGTTGTGGGTCATGGGGTGTCGCCAACTCTTGTTTAATCCCTTCTACTACACAGAAGTTCTTAAACTCATTTGAGACATAGTCGCCACCATTATCACTCCTCAAAGCTTTAACCTTCTTTCCAAACTCTTTCTCAACCAATGCTTTAAATTCACAAAACTTTGTGAAATTTTGATCCTTCTTCTACATGAAAAATATCCAACATTTATGAGAAAAGTCATCAACAAATATAACATAATACATGTGCTTGGTTGTGGATTTTATTGAGAATGGTCCACACACATCTGAATGGATTCGCTCTATAATCACCTCTACTCGACTGTCTCTATCGTGAAAGGAAGCCTTGGTGTATTTTCCCAATGTACACCCCTTGCATGTATCAACTTGCTCAAGCGTACCTTTGGGAAGCTTAATAGAGATTTGTTGCATGATTTTCAAAGTCGTATGATGTAAGTGGCCCAATCGTCTGTGCCACAAATTGCCAACATCTCGGCTCTAAACCTTCTCTTATTTCGTGCTCAAAGTAGCACAATCCTCTACCTCCAAGTTATAGAGATTCTTAACTCGAATCCCTATCTTCTTCACTTGACCCGTGGCTATGTGTCGATAGAACACCTTTCATTTCGAGAAAAACACATCATAGCTTCTATCCTCAAGCATGGCAACTGATACTAAGTTATTCTTCAACCCGGGCACATACATAACATCCATCATGGTGAGAGGAGCATCCTGCTCCCTCTGAAAAGTAACCATACCCAATCTAGTAGCACTATATGTTCCGTCATCACCCACCTCGATATGCATCTGAATATATTTCTCCTCCAAGTCATTTAACAACTCCTTGTCACTAGTAATGTGGAATGAAGCTCCATTTTCAAGATACCATACACTACCCATCATTGATGTCACCATGCATGCAATGAGAGTAAAGTCCAATTCGAATTGAGAGGCCAAAGCCTCACCCGTCGCTCCTCCTGAGGACTTCTTCTTGGACTTCTTGAGTGGACAATTTGTAACAAAATGTCCTAGCTCATGATAATGAAAGCACTTAAATTTCATCACGTCGTTATTATTACCTCCATTGCAGGAATATGTTTTGGAATGGGATGCCTTCCCTTTCCCTTTCCTTGCTTTACTCACGAAGGCACAATTTTCCTCATCATCAATCTTTGATGAGGAACCATCTCTGGTGTTCCTTCTAATCTCCTCCTGCATCAAATCTTACCATAGTTGTTCCCAATCTGGCAACTTCTCCCTTCCATTCACAGAGTCTTGATAGCTATTCCAACACTTAGGAAGGCCTAGGAGAGCTAGGCTCACCATATCATCCTCGACAATGGTTATTCCAACACTTCCAAGCTCATCACAACAGTGAGTGAACTTAGTCAAGTATTTTGGAATGGTATTGCCTTTATCCATCTTGATATTTAGAAGTTTGTCTTTCCGTGCCAATTTCCTATGGTCACTATTGTTCTGGAATAGGTTTGTCATTGCTTTCCACATAGCATACGGGGTTTCCTTCCCATGAAGACTCAAGACAATGTGGTATCAAACTCCCTCAAGGATTATTCGCCTCGCCTTCACCACACACTTCTTCCATTCAGCCATATTTTGTACATCTGATGTTGCTGGCTTAAGAATGTCTTGATCAACGAATTCATTCAAGCCATTATCCTTCAACACAAACTCCATTCTGTCCTTCTGGGCTATATCATTTGAATTTCCTTCCAAGGTGTACTCGAGCCGCAAATCGTAGAACGACATCTGTTGATCTTGAAGTATGTGTTGCAAATTCAAATTTCACTTGTAACCCAAAACTCAAAATGTATAAATCTCCTCTAGTATATTTTCTTTAGTTCCGATACCATGTAGAGTTTCCTATAGATTCACAACTCATGTAATGTACTGAAACACAAGACAAGAATCTACTCTACTCTTTAAACAATGGAAACCAAGGATCGATGAAAAAAATAAGCGACAAGAGTAAGATAATCAAAGACACATAACACAAATGTTTCCATGGGGAAATCCACTACTAAAACCCCAACTATATATTGCATTAATCAAACATCTGAGTGATAATACAAAGCTTGTTCTCACAAGAACAATTCTGCACAAGTACAATCATCTCTCTGCCTCACTAAGCCGCACTGACCAACACTTAGCCAATTTTTGTTGCCTGTTGAGCCTCTATTTCCTTGTGCAATTCCTGTGAGGAATATCCCATGTTTAATTGGGAATTCCTTCTTCCATAACTGCACAATCCAAAACTAGTTCCTCTTCTGATTGCATGCATGATTTGTACAACCCAGATCATTCTACAACTGATAGTACATTGTCTCTGCACTCTAGTCTCAACTGGGTCTTTCTTTGAACTGACACGCATGAGTTTCTCATGTGGGAACCTTCAATTAGTTGGAGTAGCACTGAGGATGCACTAGTGCACCAACTCACTACTAGACCTCTGCTAGTTCCACAAACAATTAGAACTAGTTTAACTCTCTATAACTCAGTCAACTAAAATAAACTAATCATGGACCCCTAAAATTTAGGGAGAACATATACATGACTACATAAATACTTCCAACTCAAAATTCATAATCTAATTAAGTTAATTAAAATTAATTAACTATTTACAAGTTGCTATGGGAATAGAATTCGATTTTAATTCATAGTTTAATTCAAGGACAAATTAAATTGGAATTTCTTGTTGCCATTTCTCAACAAAGGGTTGTAATCTATGGGATATTTATGTTACATATCAAAAGGGTTGAGGTATTATTAATTATATAGTGAGGGATGTATGCATTCAAGAATTTTTTTGACTTCTTATTTCCCATCCCTCTCCCATCTGGAATGAAGTTTGGAACAATGATTAGCTTACCAAAATAAGTATTTTTTACTAGATTATGGTGCATGGTAAACTCTTAGCAAATAATTATCTCCGAAAAAGAGTAATCCAAGGCCCTTTAAGGTGTATTTTATGTCAATCAATAGAGGAAATTGTTCATCATCTTTGATTTGGGTGCACTTTTACTAAACATGTTTGGTCAAATGCCTTTCTAGGCTTAGCCATTGAACATATAGGCCTATCACATGGAGAGACATATTCATTACATAGAGGAAAAATATAGTGGACCCCTGAAGAACAAAAGTATTCTACAACAATTATGGCTAGCCATTTTAAAAATTGTGTGTTGAAATATTTCATTAGTTCAAAATAAAGCTACATTCAACCAAGTATTGGTCAATCCTACACTGGTTACAACCAAGACCAAGTACCTCTTGGTGGAATACTTCAATTAAAAAATATCAAGAAAATAGGACAAACAAACATTGTAAAAGGACAAGGAGGCTTGGATCCGCCATTTTCCTTTCTCAACTCAAGGCACCGACTTGCTTACACACAACCCAACCTCTAGCATCTCATGGTAGATCTAAATCATTGAACACAAAGTCTTTGATTGGTAATAAAAAAAAATCACTTTATTTTCTTTGAAAGAAAATCTGAAGGAAATCCATGTATGGGAAGAGTGGGCGGGACTAATTTTTATGTTAAGGGAAGAATAGAAACAATATGTGCCCAGGGATTAGGAACTTCAACCAATAAACAAGCCAAATACAAATCTATTTTCCAAGGTGTTCTCAAAATAAGAGAGTTAAAAATAGAACCATCAATTGTTTTTAAAGATGTCACCATCAAAGGAATGGTTCCACATACAATTTTGAAAGATAATAAGCTACCCACCATCATTGCTAAAACCAACAAGGTCATAAAAAAATTTAGTAAGGTCCCATTCTATCAAGTTCTAAGAGACTATGACACTTGGTTGGCTAGTTAACCAATGAAGCAACCTATCGCTTGCAATGGGTCATTCTAAAAATGAGGGGTTTTTTTCATTTTATCTTGTGATTTATATCCAATTGAACATTAAGTTGTGTAACTTGAATCCCACTTAATTAACACATTTTTTTGCAAATCTCATATTTGTTTTCAAATGCAAGGAAAGGACTTGCAAAGACACAATTTCATCCTTGTTGCATGTGAAAATGATCCATTCTCCGAATTTCATTCCATTCTTTATGGATTTTCACTTGAAAGGTAGGAAATAGATGGAGTTTGGTCTATATTTTGAGGTGGCTTTGGTAGTCACAAATTATTTCAAGCTAATGTGGTAAGAGAATTCTTTTTTATTTGGTTGTTTTTTCAAAAGAATGGTGTCTGGGTTGCAATCCTTTTTTTTCAATGTTGAAGTTTAAAATCCCTCTAGTTGTGGAAATTAATTTTCTTTTCAATAGTTGGAATCTAGTTTTCAGTGTTAGGTTTGGGGCAATGCTTCCTTTTTTTTTCCAAGCTCTTGTTTTCTTCTTTGTGGCTTAGGATATAATGCTTTGGTTCTATTTCTTAGAATTTAACCATCGAGAATTCTTAGTTTAGCATCAAAATATTCTGAAAGTGTAGTGGACTTGTGGTGTTTACTCTTTGTGTGTTGAATCCAAAATTTATTGGGAAGTGGCATGAGCTCTGGTCAATTTTACCCCAACTTGACTCTACCACTCGAAATAAAAGTTGCAAAGGAACTAGAATATATGGATTGTCAGGATTTGTAGGAGGTTCGAAGAACTCTTCATCATCATGAAACTATTATTCAAAGCAATAAGGCATCTTTTTTTTCAATGACCTCTACGATCGAGAAAATGAAAATCACTATATGCATATCATAGCATACTTATCATGAATCTTCTTGTATAGAAAAGACATAAATTGGATGTCCTTGAAGCAAACGACATCACGCTTAGAAAGTTTGTTCTCAATCTTCATATGGATTCTCTTTCCACTACCTCAAGCCATTAATTGTCAATCATTTATACTTAGGATGACTTTAAAGAGGAGATATTCCATTAGTTGAAATAAGACATGGATTTTGATCAACAAGCTTCCCCACCCTCCAATGTTAACGAAGAGGAGGCCACCAACCACCATGTCTTCTATTAATCATTATGTTTTTCAAAGTTATTAATACTTTTTATGTGTTGTTTTAAGTAAGAGAGTTGTGTGAATAGTTTAAATGTAATAATTGCAAACTCCTCTATAACTTGTGAGACTTTTCAATTTTATTTGAAACTCCATAGAAACTCTTTTTGTATACTTTGTTGTTAGCTTTACTTAATAGATTTTTAATACAATATTCCCTAGTTTTAGTTAAGAAAAAAAATCAAAACCTAGATTTTATTCTTGCATGAAAATTTGGATGATTTTGGTGCTTTACTCGATTTGGATGCTTAATATGTATATTATTCATCTTTCTAATTAAAATTTGAATCTACAATATTATAAATACAAATGAATCTCATGATGGAATGAAATTATATTTTTACCTTATAATACTTTCATCTTGTTGACTCAAACATAATTTTGACATCAACATTTGACTATAGGACACAATATGAGATTGATTACAAAGTTACCAACTTAATGAGAATTTGATCAAATTCTCATTTTTTAGATCGGATTTAGTGTTTTTTTTTTTTTTTTTTTTTTTTTTTTTTTTTTTTTTTTTTTTGAACAATGGTGATGCAACAACAACATTTTGCATTTTAGGGTTAAAATTCCAACATTTTTCAACCATGACATTAAAAACTACATATCATGACTACGAAGACATGAAAAAACACCCCAACATACAAAAGTGGTTATTCAATGTCACCCTTTCAAAGACCAAATACCATGACTAAGAAAAACCTCAAAAAGTAGCACCTAAAATTCGTTTGCCTTTCTTTCCTTTCATTTCCTTTCATATTTGTGTTTTAAGTATTTTTTTTAAGTTTGGTTAATTTCTATTTCTAGTTTATTTTATTTTTTGGAGTAAAATTAGAAATTAACTTAGATTATGGCCTTGATGACTAGTACCCTTGAAAAAAAACATAAAATCAAATGTGTGTGTGGCAATTGGGGTTATCTGCAAGTGATTGGGAGGAATTATTTTGTATGTTTTAACCCTGTACATAAATTACCTGCATACGAATTCTAAAACACAAAAAATAAATAATGCGAGATCATAACACATAAAACACATATACAAAGAGATTTTCCCCTGGATCCCAAAACCAGGATTACTAGCTTGATTTTTCATTATGTTCCTTTTAATGTTACAATACATATTTATACATGCTGAAGCATCCAATACCATGGACCGAAAACCATTGCATCTAATACCATGGACCAAAAACCATCGCGTCCAAAAAACATGTGCGAAAATCATGCACAAAACCATAGGTGGCTTCGCCCAACCTAACATAGGGTCCAAAAACAAAATTTTCTGGGGAACTACCCCAGACCCCATATAACACAACCCAACATTCTCCCACTTGTTGTTTTCTTTCCACAGGGGGCCACAAGAGAGCTTAGTCATTTTCCAGCCCTTAAATGCCCATTGTCTCTCTACACCAAGAGAACTTCTCAGAGCTCACAAATTTTGTCAATGCATTTGCAGTATTCTTCAAAGTGTTCACCTTTACCAGCAACACCTTTTTGTATTCTATCATATCCCTCACAAAGTGATATTGAACATCAATGTGCTTTGTCTTTGAATGATATGCAGGGTTCTTTGCCAAGAAAATTGCACTTTGGCTATCACAATCTATCCTTATAGCTTCCTATACTAACCCCATACTTGAACACAATCCCTGCAACCAAACTGCTTCCTTTCTTGCATGAGTGGCAACCATGTATTCTGCCTTTGTAGTTGATAGTGCCACTATAGATTGGTTCTTACTCATCCAACTGACTGCACCTCCAAATAGGTTAGACACATACACATTTGTAGATCTTCTTTGATCTAGATCTCCAGCCCAATCTACATCAACAACGCCACGAATATCCAACACTCTGTCCAATCCTGGTCTTCCTTGGTAGCACAGACCATAATCACTAGTGCCACGCAAATACCTGAAAACCCGCTCCACTACTTTCCAATGCTCCTTTCCTGGTTTTGACATAAACCTGCTCAATACTCCCACTACATGTAATGTCTGGTCTAGTAAAAACCATTGCATACATCAGGCTACCGACTGCACTTGCATATGGAACACAGGACATGTCCTCTTCCTCTTCTTGTGTCTTGGGACATTGTTCAGCAGATAACCTCACACTTACAAGAATAGGAACCTTCACCGGTTTACTATCCTGCATATTAAACCTCTGCAGTATTGTCTCAACATACTTCCTCTAGTTTAACTAGAGCTTCCTCTTTACCCGATCTCTTTTAATTTCCATACCCAAAATATAGTTTGTAGCACCAAGATATTTCATGTCGAATTTGGAGGACAATTGGGTCTTCAAATCCTGGATAATTTCTTTGTCATTTCCAACCAACAACATATTATCCACATACAAGACCAGATAAATAACACGGTCACAAATTAATTTAAAAATACACACAATGATCTGCTTTGCTTCTGGTGAAGCCAAGTCCCGGTATAAATGTATCAAATTTCTGATACCACATCCTTGGTGACTGTTTTAACCCATACAGAAACTTCTTTAACTTGCATACTAGTTCTTTCTTACCCTTCACCGCAAAGCCTTCAGGTTGCTTCATGAAGATTTCCTCTTCCAAATCCCCGTGAAGAAATGTTGTCTTCACATCCATCTGTTCTACCTCAAAATCAAAAGCAGCAGCAACAGATAAAAGTAATCTAATAGAAGTTACCTTGGCAACATGAGAAAAAATATCACCAAAATCAATTTCCGACACCTGGGAATAACCTTTTGCTACCAACCGAGCTTTGTATTTCTCCACCTTCCCTTCTGCATTTGTCTTCTTCTTGAACCCATTTTCTCCCAATGGGTTTCCTTCTAGACAGAAACTCCACTAGATCCCAAGCCTCATTTTTGTGCAAAGATGCCATTTCATCAACCATGGCCTCTTTCCAGAGTTTTCCATCCTCTGAATCTATTGCTTCCTTCACAGTTCTGGGATCATCGCCAGTAATAGATAAAGCAAAATTTGAACAGAAAGCAGATGGACTATACCTTTCAAGCTGCCTTCTTTCTTGAACTAATCTTCTCACAACAGGAGTTTGTGTCTCTTCATCTTTTGATTCCTCCTCTGCTGCAGAGTCTGATTCTTCCTCCTTTAGCTCAAACTCTATCTTCTCAAGTTCATTTCGTTGGATTTCATGTTTAATAACATCTTTCACCTCTTTGAACACCACATCTCGGTTGTACACAACCTTTCGTGTGACTGGGTTCCAAAGCTTATAACCCTTTAAACCATCCTTATACCCAATAAAGATGGCACTTTTAAGATTTATATCCAACTTGGTTCGTTTTCTCCTTTTTGGAACATGTACATATGCATCACATCCAAATACCCTCAGATGTGAAAGAGAGGGTTTCTTACCAGTCCATACCTCTTGTGGAGTCTTATTCTCCAATGCTGATGAAGGTGACCTATTGACCTGGTAACGTGCAATATCCACTGCCTCTGCCCAGAATTCCTGTCCTAACCCGGCAACACTGAGCATGCTTCTTACCCTTTCCATTAACGTCTTATTCATTCTTTCTGCAAATCTATTTTGCTGAGGTGTATATGGAGTAGTCTTCTGCCGTGCTATACCACACTTCTTATAGAATTCTTCAAATTCCTTACTGCACTCTCACCGTTATCTGTCCTCAGCACCTTTATCTTCTTCTCTGTCTAGTTTTCCACCAGAGCCTTAAATTCTTTAAACCTGTCAAAGACTTCAGATTTCTTCTTAAGGAAATATATCCATGTATTCCTTGAGAAGTCATCTATAAATGATACATAGTACACAGACTTACCTAGTGATGGAACCTTCACAGGTCCAAACACATCACTGTGCACAAGTTGTAATATCTGTTTCACCCTCTTACTACCAGAGGGGAAACTGACCCGATTCTACTTCCCATATACACAATTTTCACAGAAATCAAAATACAAAGAGCTATTACTCATACCTTCTACCATACCTTTACCACGAAGTATCCGAAGGCTCTTTTCTCCAATATGTTCAAGCCTTTGATGCCACAGCATGGTCTTCTCTTCAAAGACCACTAGATTTTCTGCTCTACTTTCAGGAACCACAAAACTATTGCACCCATCAATAACAGTGCTACCTTGCAGCTTGTACAGAGTTCTAATCCAAACTCCTCGCATCAATACCAGTGCTCTCGAACCATCTTGCAAGTATCCTTCTCGAACACTATTTTTACACCTACTCATCCAGCTTGCTTACAAAAATTAGATTTCTGGCCAATGTAGGAATATGTAGAACACCTGAAACTGTTCTAACCCTTCCACCTTGCAACTTCAACTTTACTTTTCCGCGACCAATGATTCTAGCCTTCCTGTCATCCCCTAAGAAGAAATCACCACCATCATCTTTCTCATACTCGCAGAACCACTCTCTATGGGGAGTGAAGTGAAAGGATGCACCTAAGTCACTCAACCATGCCTCATGATCTACATGTGTACTTGAAGAAGCCAAGTACACATCCCCACCTTCATCTAAGGTGGTTTTTGCCTCTGCAGAAGGAGCCTCATCAGATCCCTTTCCTTTGTCAAGAGCTTTAGATTTACAGTCCCTTTTGTAGTGCCCTTCCTTTCCACATTTCCATGACACCACCTTTACATGTTTTCCTGGAGATTTAGATCTCCCACTCGATGACTTATTTTTGTTTCTGTTCTAGGTCCGCCCTCGTATAAACAAGGCATCACCATTTTGGCTCTCCATATTTTTCCGTCTCATCTCCTCTGTCAGCAAGGATGAGACTATTTCATCAAAATGCAAGGCAGTTGCATTACTACCTATTGCAATAACCAAATTATCCCACGAATCTGGTAGACAACACAACAAACTGATGCACTTATCTTCATCTGAAATTTTAATATCAATGGATGCTAACTGTTTTACCATAGTATTAAATGCATTCAAATGCTCTGTCACCGAGTCTCCATCTTTTATCCTTAGGTTATACAGCTTTTTCCGTAGGAAAAATTTATTCACTAGAGACTTAGATTGGTACAAAGTCCCTAACTTGTCCCACAAAACCTTCGCCTTAGCTTCCCTTGATACATTCAGCAATACTGAATCTGAGACACACAATCATATTGTGCTCTTTGCCTTCCAATCCAACTTTTTCCATTCTTCATCGGACACTCCCGTTGGTTTAGTACCTGGATCTACCACGATCCACTGGTCTTTATCCACCAACAGATCCTCCATCTTGAGTTTCCACAACTCAAAACTCTGACTATTAAATTTCTCGATCTCTATCTTTCCACTACTCGCCATCTTCTTTCACCACCAGAATTGATCTCACAGATCTCCTACTGAACAGGGTCTACCACAGGCCTGAATGAAACCCCTCAGCAACGAAGGCGTCCCCTTAAAGCCAAAACCACTCTAATAGCAAATGTAGGTTTTAACCCTGTACAAAAATTACCTGCATACGAATTCTAAAACACAGAAAATAAACAATGCGAGATCGTAACACATAAAACACATATACATAGAGATTTTCCTTTCTGGATCCCAAAATCGGGACTACCAACTTGATTTTTCATTATGTTCCTTTCAATGTTACAATACATATTTATACATGCCGAAGCATCCAATACCATGGACCGAAAACCATTGCCTCCTGTACCATGGACCGAAAAGCATCACGTCCAAAAAACATGTGCAAAAATCATGAACAAAACCATAGGTGGGTCTGCCCAACCTAACATAGGGTCCAAAACCAAAATTTTCCAAGGTGCTGCCCCGAACCCCATAAAGTGGAGTTATGGGTGCCCTTCAAACCCCCTGTTAACTAATGGAAAGAATATAAAACAACCCAACATATTGAACCTCCTCTCCTAGGTTCAATTCTTTCAAGTGACATGATGAACTTTGAGCAATAACTATATATATATATATATAATATATATAATATAATATATATTATATATATGCCAAGGAACAAAATAATTTTAAAAAGAAAAGGAAATGAAATAAAACTGTCATTTAGTTATTAAAAAAAGCTACTAAAAAAAGACTCATTTTTTGAGAAGAAAAAAAAAATCTGAATACTATGTTAAAAAAAATATGTATTACTCTTCGAAATTGAAAAAATAATATTCTTAAAATAAATATATATATACACACACGATGTGGTCACATCACCTCTACCTTACCATGTATTTAGTTTGGACTCACAACAAGGTGGGGGTGAGGTTAGTCATTGTCCCTGATCCACACACCTCGTTGTAGTTTCCCAAAGTAGAGTAGCCTAGGCTGATGAGGACAACCTTAGCTACCATAGTTACCATGTGGGTTGTTCGACTCACCTAGGTCCCCACACCCCTGTTGTAGTCAGGTAAGGCAACATGTATGGCAAAAAGGAGTTGTCCTTAGTGCAACTTTTGGGACTTTCCGGTGCCGGAATCTGGTGGAAAAATTTGAGGTGAAATCTTGATTTGTGTTATTTAAACTAGTTTTTTCACTATATATATGGATTCAACACCCTGGAAAACCCCTAGGGCACTTCGATTACACAGGATTACCCATCAAGCTTGTGATTTCAATAAATTCCTGCAGGATTTTAGAGAAATTTGACCGGAAAAACCCACCGTAAAAGCTTCCAAAAATCACACTAAAGACAACTCCTGGCAGAAATTGCCCCATTGTCGTTACCCAAGGCAGTTCACGTGGTAGTCTTATTAATATTTTTTGGTTAATTTATTTTATTGTTTTAATATATATTATGTATATTAAATTGAGTTTTATTAATCATATTTATAGGTTTTTTTTGAAAAAATTAAAACCATTTAACTTAATTTTTTTTTAAATAATTTAAATTTTCTTTTTTAAAAATTTTGCATTTTTTTTTTTCTTAAAAAATTAACATTTTGTTTAGAATAGTGATGATCTTTGCACATATGTAGACATGTTGCAATGTTTAGCATTTTGACTAGGTCAAAATAAAACAAAATCAAATCAAATTAAAAATAAAAATAAAATAATATTTTCAAACTCCAACCCATGGTTTTTCCCATCTTATCCTTCTCTAATGTAGCCTATTTAAAGACTAATAATTAAACTAGCTTAGATCCATCTTAACTTTTGATGTACCAAATGTTGAGAGGAGAATCAAATCTCTCCCTTGAAGTGTAAACCTATTTTATAATGAAAAGAGATGTGATTCCTCCCAATGCTTGGTATATTTGGAGTTAGATTTGGAGTTAAGATGAATCTGCTAACATACAACATATTTAAAAAATGTTGGAATTTTTAATGCCCCATTTCAAAGGGGGTCAAGTTGTCTTAGGCGAGAATTTCAAGTGAGTTAAAATTTTAACCTTAAAAAAATAAATTGCTCTTGAGAGAAGCTCTCTCTAATTTAAGTGTTGAATTTTAAAGTTTTTCACAATCATGATATTTCTTTGTTAATGCCATGGGTAAAAAAATATAATTTAACATTTAAAGAGTAATAAGATTGCAACTAATTTTATATTTTAGAGTGTTTTTTCATCACTTTTTTATAATAATGATATTTGGTTTTAATGCTACAATGAAAAATGATGGAATCTTAACTCTGAAATTTAAAAAAAATAATATTCCATTACCATTTCTGCATCTTGAAGTCTTTTTATATTTTTACACAAAAATATAGATTTTTAAGTCTAGAATTCATCATAACCAGTAACTCTGTTGATATAAAATATGAACTCAAACAGGTTGATATATGCATTGGAAATTATTAAAAGCGAGATGCAAAGACTCTTTAAAAAAATGTCAAAGGTTTAAAAAAAAATAATAATAATGCCACACGGATTTATAACCAACTTTGATTGCAAAGTAACTCATGGACAAAAAACAAAAACCTTACACTTCAAAACCATTGCTCAACTGTGGTGATTGAGCAATGCGAAGGAAAAATTAACAAAATTCTTTGTAATGAGGAAAGGAAAATACAAACTGTAAATATTGTTTTTTAATTTTTATTATTATTATCATTATTATTAGTTTTTTGTAGTTGCAGTTAATTATTGCAATGTAAAAATATATTAATTAAATAATTTTCTCTGGGTTAAAGTAAAGAACATTTTAAGGATTTTTTTCATGAGAGTTTAAAAGAGACACAAAGTAGCAACACTTGAACTGTTATAATAAAGTCTCTAACTTGAACAGCTATTTCTATGTAATTATCTCTGGCAGAAATTTTAACTAAAGTAACAATTAGCACAACTATATAAATTAAATGATTGGTTGAAAAAGAAAGACATCAAAACACTTATCTTATGATTCATCTCAATTTGTCAAGATTAAAAACAACATAGAAATTAACTAAATTATAACTTTATTTTAAATCATCATTATTATTATTATTAATTATAAAAAGAATTAATATATGAAATACAGAAAAACATGTAACAAGATGCATACTCACCCCACTTTACTGTGGAGATTCTCAACCTATAGATATGCTATGTTACAATGTCATGGCCAATATCATAGCTTACTAATACTACAATGTCATGGCCCCTTGGAAAGTTTAATTCTCCCAAAGTAGTATCCATTCCTCAGCCCCTCCCCATGAAGCCTGACCCTGTGTGAGCGGGTGAAGACAAAACCCCACAAAAACCATCTAATCTAGAAACAGAAAGAGACAAAAAGTTTAATCATCGGCAAAATGAAAGTTGATTTCATCTTACTTGTGATTGATTATGATTTGCAAGTTTTCTTACGGTCCAACATGCAACACTTTTCTTAGAGTTCTTTGTATTATGTCCTCCAAAAATCTATAAGCGGTCGCATACTGACTCAGGGCAAGCTCTCTATTAAGCTAGTTGCAAACTTGCAGCACAATGATCTCCTGGAATCCATAGAAATGTTTGCAGCAATCCCTAAACCTCATCTTCTACGGACAACGTCAACAGGCTTAGACATTTTTGCTCAGCATGCATCCAATAGTAGGCAAAAGTTCCTCTACAGGACCAACTTTCTATGCATGGGTGACTTCCTACATCACCTCAATGACGTCCTGGGGAGGACAATTTGCATCATTTCCCAATGCTCTGTTACCCTCGTTCTGATTCTTAATCCCCAAAAACTGATGGGAATTCGTTCATCGTCATCTATGTATTTTGATGGAGGAGGCATGTTTTGGATATTAATATATGTAATTTCAATCCATGTGGGGTTAGATCATGGATTAGATAGTTATTTTGAGTGAGTTTTAGTTTTTATCAGTTTTTAATTTAAACTTCATAAGTTCATGAAAAGGTGTTGAAGATGTAAACTATTTTTAGAAAATTAAAACTAAGGACGTCTTAAACTTACACAATCAATCTTAATGATAATATTCTATTAATAAATAATTTATTACAACCCACCTTAACTTATTCACTTAATCAAAATAAATATAGATAAAACTTTTCTTCTCTTTTATGATTTGAAAAAAAATCATTTAAGCCAAATATGACACTTTGCTAATAAAAATATTAATAATTAAGGCTAAAAAGATATCCAGTTAAAAAAACACAAAAAGAATAACCATATCCATACCAAAATAAGGAAGATAATATCACATTATATTAGCTTAATACAATCCCTTAATGACAATTATATCACAACATCATTTAGAAAGATGGAAAAAGATGGAAGATGAATAATGAATTAAGTTTATATAAAACCTAATATATATATAAATATTTCCATGTGGTCTAAAGCCCTACCCCAAGTTCTATCTTTCAAAGATTATTGCATTCAACACCTTACTTTTATAATTGCTTTTAAATTTCATTTCAAAATAATAATCAATAAATATTGATGAGCATTTATTTATGCTAAGTATTTATACACATGTACGTATATTGAATATATATCTAATTAATAAGATATTTCTCTTTTAATATATCGATAGGTGTGTTTATTTTAGAATAAGACTTTTAGAATTTTAATTTAACTATCAATAATTATTATGTATATGGTGGGTATTGAACTTTCACATAATATTCTAAAATATTCATAATAATGTATACAAATTAAAGATTGAGATTTATCTTCAATGTAGTTATGTTCTTTTTGTTTTTAATTAAATTGAATAATTAAAAAAATATCATATTAATATAACTAATTGAAAGTTTATTGAATGAATGTCTTCATAAATTTGTCAGTAAAATCGATTTAATAGCCCAACGCCACATGTCCCTTGTCCGAGCACTGGATCGATAGAAGTGAGGTCACAATTTTTCCTCTAATGAAATGCTATACTTTCTCTATGGCATGTGACTTGTTAACCAACATAGGAAATCACGTCGTCGAAGCCAATATTTTACATAATTTTATGGTTTTTTTTCAAACGAGTAACATATATTTATGTAGATCTACTTTAAATGTGCTATAATGAAGCCAAACAGGCAGCGAATTCCATTCGGGAACAACTCATCAGCATCATTCATGGGAGGAAAATTACGTTGCAGAAGGGAAAGGATTATCTAGATCAATGTTTGTTGTGATTCTTTCTTTCTAATGTTGGCATGAGCCATTCTCAGAGCCCCTCACTTTGCAAGGCCCTTTTTGCTCTCAAGATGAGGTTTCTACTGTAGATTTCGTGACTCTTACAATATTTGTGAAACAAATCCTAAGAGGTTCCCTTTGTATATAGGTCAAAGCTATAGATCTCATATTCTCACTCACAGCCAAGATAGAGGAGTGGGTTAGAATTCCATATGGAAGTTTTCAACTCTTGTTTGCAGGACGACAACTTTAGGATAAAAAATCTCTAAGGGTGTACAACATATTCAAGGATTCCAAAATTTATATGGTATCAAGGGTAAGACGTGGAGTCAAGCATTGGGGTGTGTCCTCCTCATTCCAACCCAAACACTTTAAGGATGCCTTTAAACCAGAACCTCCACCTCCAAACCCTAAAGATCTCTCCGGACCAACATTTATGGTGGAGTAGGAAGAATAAACCCCTTCTTAGAAGGTAAAGAATGGTTTAGCTAAACTCTTGACTTAAAAATATGAACGTTTGGGGATTATTTTATATTTTAATTGATTATGGCCCTTGGCATATTCTCTTTAGGAATGGGTTTACCAAAAATGGTCTCAAAATATAGAGTTATTATTTTACTCAAAAAGACTCTTTGTGGTGTTCTTTTATAATTTCAAGGATAGATAGAAGGTCTTTTACGATGGTCCTTGGTTTTTGGTTTGTGTTGTCTGGGGAACCCTCTCTGCGGAGAGAGATAATCCCTCTATCCCAATGAGTGGGACTAGAAACCTACGGGACAATCTATTGGACACTTTCCTAAGTTACAATTGAAATAAGAGACAAGGAAGATAGCCTACCTCGTTCTGATGCTATAATGTCCTCATTTGTTAAAGACCTTGAATCACTT
This sequence comes from Pinus taeda, assembly GCA_000404065.3. Classification (NCBI taxonomy): domain Eukaryota; kingdom Viridiplantae; phylum Streptophyta; class Pinopsida; order Pinales; family Pinaceae; genus Pinus; species Pinus taeda. The sequence goes on from APFE030731056.1 coordinate 137,928, forward strand.
GCGTTATGGGCTCGATCCTACTGCTCACAACGTTTAAATTCATGTGCAAGAGATCAAGACACAACAAAGCATGCAAGTACAAATAACATAGTCAAAAATAACCTACTTAACATATCAAGGAACATTAAGATAAATGATGTATTAACATAGACATTTATGGAAAATGAACCATCAGTTGTATATATTAATAGAATAAAGGAGGAAGCACACAACCAAGCCTTGATGTCAATAAGCTCTCCTTGAGTGAATGTCCAAGTCTAAGCTCAAGCTCTCCAAGCACCCCTTCTCCAAGCCAAATGAGTAGCATGTAGGCATAATCTCAACATAAGGGTGCAAATAGCCAAAGACCAACCATTTGGGAATGGGAGAGGATGGATATATAGGCAAGGAAAGGGAGTTAGGATCTCTCCAAAGATAGGAGAAGGCCATCATTTCATGGAGGTAGCTGATAGAGATAAGACCAAAAGGCCAAGTTGAGAGAACTCGACCTCATCCACGTCGAACAATCTGTAGCTTGACATTCTGGAAGCCTCTAGATTATGAAGCTTCTTCTCCTCTTTGGGAAAATAGCCTTTTAGGGATCATTTCTGGTATCCAAGCCAAAAGTGTGGTGGCATCGTGGGGCTAGTATAGTGAAACTAGCGACCATCACGGTTTTCAATATCAGGGGAGCGATGATGCTAAAATCAAGGTTTTAGAGCCATTCCCTTTAGGGGAAGCTCAAGGCAAATTCCAATCAGTGTTTTAGGGAGGATCTGAGCTGCATATCTGGATGAGTACATTGCATGATGGTCACTTTTCAGGCACTTCGGGGTATGCAACAGGGAAGTGCGGGAGGTGTAACAAAATATTGTGTAACAGATGCCCCCTAAAGCATGAAGGCATAACATGGAGTGATGACTGAGATGCTTTATGAGATGTTACAAGGACAAACAAACACTGTCAGGAGACCTGCAAATCAAGGACGCATATACATATACATATCTGATATCAAAACATGAATCCACGACATGGACGCAGCCATCCGGATAATAAGGACTATGTGAAAGGATCCATGGTATGGGTGCAACCATATAAATGAAAATGATCATTTGTAAATATAATATCCAAGGTACGAACACAACCACCCGATATTGAAGGATCATCATAAATGTAAAGTCCCACGGTATGGTCACAACCACCCGTATAGTAGAAACATGTGTCCAATCATGCATAATACATAACTCCACACAGCCTGAGTCATGGCAGACAAAACTTAGGGTCTTACGCTCCATCCCAACCCAATCAAAGCATGAATTCTAACATGTTAATGAATGTGTCGAAGTCAAACATGCTAAAAAACCACCTGATTAACGACCAATGATGTGGACCATTAATAGGCACGAGAGAATCCATTAATAATGACAATGGCTCTCAAGGTACGATAGTACAATCTGTGAATGTTAAAATGAAACTAATGTCGAACACTCGTGGAATCATCTAATTGAAGGCCAATGATGAAAACATGTCATCAGATGCAAAGAAATTTCCATTCGAGCATGCAAACTCTAAGGTACTAAAGGGAGTCTCTAATTCATATTCCCAGATAATGAGCTGAAGTCGACAGGAAGTGACCCATTGAAGGAGGGCAATGATGAGTTCCCCATCATCGACACAAAACGAGGAATAAAGTGGAATGAAATAAAGAGGATCCAAGAGTGTAGCAAAAGGTCAGACAATGTATAGGTAATAGACTCCAGATAAGACTTCTCTTGAACATCGACGACACGACTCTGGAGTGTGGCAGAATTTGACTCAACATAGGACAAAAGGTCATGATGATGAAGTGGAATAGTCAGATGAGAGGCAAAAATGGATCACCCAAACCTGGGAGGACAAGTGATTGAGTGAGGATATCCCAAACCTGACATGACAAGCAGAAGAGTGTCATGTTCAAGAGTGACATGCTGCCCATCCAAAGGATGTTTCACTTTCATTTTCCCCCACTATTTCTAGCGAGTACCCCAATTATGTTTTATCACAAGCTTGAAGGGGATAGAATATGCTTGTCATATAAGTTCATTCTTCAAATGAATCCATCCTAGTAAGTTTTACGAGTCCTAGGAAGGAGAAACTCGGTCTCATCATGGTGACGAGTCTTTGATCGTAAAAATTTTAACGAGTCCAATGGAAGAATAACTCGATATATTGTTCATATTTAGAGAGTTTGAAAAAGAGACGAAAAAGAAAACTCCATCATGTCCCTTGTTGTAATTTGTCCCTCGAACCTAAATAGGTAGAAAACAATATTCGAGATAAACCCTTGACCATGTCGACCAAGGTGTACCTCTTTCGTAAATAGTTAATCTCAACTCGAAAAAGGGGTAAATGTATATTGAGACGACGTCAATTCATTTAATTTAACAAGTTTGAAAAGATAGGTACTCGATGATATTTTCATGTTTCAAGAGTTAGAAAAGAGCTTAAATATGACTCCAAGGGGGTTCCTTTTTCATTTATTTTTAACGAATCTGAATAAGATATAAAATAAAACGCATTGAATTAGTCAAGAATAATCACTGTATCCACCAAAAAGTACCTGTAACTGCACAAAGATAACCACACATCATGATATCGAGGAAAATAATAAAATATTAATAGAATATTGGCAAAAATGAATTTAAAACTTATATATAGACTAAAAGTAAAAACACTTTTACCATTTCACTCGGAGTAAATTTGAGAGTGCAGTTTTACCCCATTTTCTTCGATGTTTTAGACGAACAGTGTGGGAGATCCACGGCATCATTTCTTGAACCGTCAGCTGTAGGTAAGAGCTTTGTCTTTTCTCTTGCATTTCATTGTGTTTTCATGCATTTTCATTGATTTTTTTCTTGTCATAGGGAAGGATTTTAATTTTTAACAGTGCGGGTGATCATCGCGGGTTTGCTCATCGGACTCGTGATGGTTGCCCCTGAGTCGAAAGGCCCTCGTGATGACATCGCGTGTTTAATAAAAGCATACACGATGACCGCGAGGGAGAATTTTTGGAGAAAAATATTCCTCTTAGGGAAAAAATTTTGAGTTTTAATACGTGGAAAAAGCATTTAATTGATTTTTAATGATTGTTTTGCAGGAGATATTGACAACATGGTCCTTGAATGGCAGGAAAGAGGCCATGAGGCAGAATACCACCAGGAAAGCCAAGATCCAGAATGTGTAAAAGCTTTGAGGAACTATGGGCTGCTGAAATTCTGCCAAACTAAAGGACGTAGAGCCCAAAATGAGTTGTTGCATTATTTGACCAGTTTATGGGATATTGATCGAGAAATATTCATTATTAGAGACTAGGAACTAGAACTAGAAGAAACATACATTTACTTCATTACTGAATTGTCCATAATAGGGGAAAGAGTTCAACTATTTGGATCTCGTCCTGGAGGTGATAGCACCAGTGCCCTAATCTGGAGACATTGCCCAGGTGCAGAAATGACAATGGGTGGGAAGGTGAAGATAGCAACAGTCAATAATCTTCCCTTGAGAATAATTCTATACACCATAGCTCGCGTATATGGGATGTAGGCTTTACATGAGACTTCAAAATTTCAATTCTAGTATGTAGTAGAATGCCTTACTCCATCAGCATTCAACTGGTGCAGTGGGTTGTTGTCCAATATGAAGAGAAATTTGACAAAAAGTAAGCAGGGAAACTTGAAGCAGTTCGGCTTCGGTTCGATCTTGGTCACTTTTTTATGAAGTGAGTGCCCCTAGTTTGGTATCAGTGGACAAAGGTACCGTATCCTACGCCCCAATATTTGAGGCTGGTCAAATGGCGTGAACTCATGCCTCGTGGAGGAGGAGGTCAACAGATGCATTTCCCACCACAGTTTTTAATTTGGTTGCATCACCAACTGATGATTGTGGATGACTATGCCTATGCAGGCACATATTTTAGATGGGATTCGTATCTACCTCTGCCACTGGGTGAATAGTGGATGACGTAGGTAAAACTTGTTTTTGGATTTTTCAAGTTTTATGAATTTTTTGTGAAAGTGTATCTGAGATTTTACTTGTGAAATATGTGTAGATGTTGGACCAGAAATGCCTCCTGGCATGTTGCCAATAGCACGACGAGTAGCACGTCAGGTAGAATATGATCCCTACGAGAAAGGAGAAAACCCCATGGTGGAGATGGAATGCAATATGGAAGTGATCACCCGTGGGATTCCAAAAATGTGATTATATGCGATGTGCCACTGCGATACCAGAGGCATACAGTCGGAGTGTCTGCGAGATTACGTCGATTATTAGGCCGAGTGATTAGGGTAGTCTCGTGTTATCATGAGCATCATGCAGGCACATAACCTTTCTAACTGTTTTTTGCACTGTTGTAAGATTTTGATGAAAAACTCTGATAGACGCGATCTATATATATATATATATATATAATATATATATAATATATATATATATATATACATATGCATGTTTATTTTGTACTTATGTGTCTATGTATCATGATGATATGATCAGTTTTACAAATTACGCAAATGTCTATTAAGAACACAATTTACTAATGCATCTATTAAGGTATTCAAGTTATGTGGAATGTGTTGATATGTGATAAAAGAAAATTTTATTACCAGTAATCGAACACGTAGATACATATGCAATATTTGTGGATTTTTTACTGAGTAATGATTATTCAATTGTAACACAACGAGTTGTGAATCTGATTTAACAACTAAATTTCTAATGCCAAGAGAAACTGCTTCTGACAATAGTTCAATGACCGCACTGTATTCGGCAATATTATTAGTTGTCCATCCCAGGAAAATACCTTGTAAATCGACCAACTCGGCATCAGGGGAAAGTAGTGCCCAAGTTGCAGAAGACAAGTTTTGTGTGCTATGACAAGCACCATCAGAAAAACCAACATAATGGCTTGATGACATATACAAAACCGAGTGAAACACAAGGTAAGTAGAAAACACATGTTTGTAAAGCAAACCATCACACCAAAAAATAAAAAATGCACACTAATGAATTCACACACTAATGTACAAAAGTAATATCTACATGGATGCCCATGTGTAAAAAATTCAGATGGAGTCCATTTTCGGACTCGGGTAATCAATCAACAGAGAATGAAACTGAAGTTTCACCGTTGACATGACGTGTAAGCATCGACTCGGCTAAATAATGGAGGAAAACTCATAAAAGGCTATGCCCCCATGCCCACCGAGCGAGTGAGGGTTACGAGTCATTGGATGAAAACCCCTGATCCAGGTGGATGTTGGTGGCCACCCACCTACCCCATTTGGACCCCCACAATTGTCTCTTTCAGCTTTTTCAGTTTCCTAAATTGTAGCATAGTTTACTATTTTTAGCAGTTTTTTCGGGTCCTGAACTTCCGGAGCCGTTTTGAGGCCCTAAACGACGTTTTTTGGGA